>CAXAMN010025139.1:366428-396120 GCA_963970005.1 Durusdinium trenchii
AGATGAGTTGGGTGTGGAGACTGGCGAGCGGGGACAACTACGCTATGCCTGCAGATGAGTTGGTGTGGGGATTGGTGAGCAGGGACAACTATGCTATGGCCTGCAATGAGCCGGAGTCTGTGAGTTGTGACCGAAGGAAGGAGCTCAGATTGGCTGTAGCAAGCAAGAGTCTGACGACTTTTGCTCGGCCTGGTGTTGCGCGACGGAAGATGAGTTGAATGTCGAGACTGCTCCCGGTCTGACGACTTTGGCTTGCTTGGCGCTGGGGTTTGAGTTTGAGGGCGAAGGCCTTCTGTGAGATTGAAGATACGTAGAGTTTGGAGGCCAGGAATTGCATGGCTAAAACGCCGTGGCTGCGAAAAGAACTCTGACGAGTGCAGTGGGCGCACGGAGAATGTGCGTGGCTGGCAAGCGGTGTGCTTTTCAGCGAGGATTCTTGTGAGGCAAAGAACTGGGGGGCTGGAACTGAAGCCAAGCAATTGCTAGAAGAGAAGAAGGGCTTTCTTTACGAGGGGTGGAATACGAGTTTCGAGCATGACTTCAAGATTCTGTCAACAAAATGACGCTTTTCATTGCTTTGAGTCGGTTAAACTCTTTAGGTGCAAAGGCAAACGGGCAGGTTTGGTTTAAACAACAGTGTTGAACTCAAGAGACGCAACACAGAGGTGGCACCCCTATAGGATTTTTTTTCATCGCCTAGAGACTGGCACCTGCAGAAGGTGCCTTCGTCGGTCACCGTGGAACCAAAGATGCTTCCTCCACCAGGGCTTCAACTGCCTATATGTTGTTTTGCCAGTGTCAACGTTTTTTAAGCCGTGGCCCATGGTCGAGTTAACTCAGGACATTTGGGGCAATCCAATGGAAGAGAACAGGCGCTTGGCCAAAGACTTCCGCGCAATTGAAGAGGACTGGATGCCGGTCTTCTGGGGCCCGCATTGCGAAGCAACACGCTGAGTGTAAAAATCCGGTATAGATATAGATCAACAATGACCCGTCGTTTTTTCCTCTGGGTAGGACAACGTGGTGCTGATCGCGTTGAAAGATTCGGGCATGGAGAACCTTGATGGGGAGGCGCGTTTTGTGTGCGCGGTCTGTCACCGGTCATGTTTGAGCGTGAGGCGTTGTCAGGCAATCCACCACTGAGTCAGTTCATATCCTTGAGTCAACCTCAAAGTTTACGTACGCTCCAAAGCCTGCACATCAGTGTGGAGTTGAGCCAAGATAAGTCTACAGTCTGCACATAACGGCGCACATCCGCAGGTCTGAGCAGTGTTGGGTCGTGCCAACTGAGAAGGGCTGGCCCACTGCCCTACCACCAAGTCCACTGATTTAAGTTTCATGTTTTCGGGCACAAACATTGAGACTAGATCTACAGCCATACTGAAATATAGGGTTTTCTTCTCGATACTTGGGATGGTTGCTAGATGTTGTGCACTGGTGTCATGTAACTCGTAGGGACTCGTAGGGCTTGTGGCCTTCCTGGGCCCCGAGGCTTCTCGACCGGTTCTCCTCGCAGGGCCTTCACGCGCTGCAGTCGGTGGGCTCCACGCTGGAAAACCGCTTGGGCTTTCGACAGGGCTACGCGCTCATCGGCGCGGTGGGCGTTCAGAGCGGATGCGCGCGGGATTGGTATTGCAAGCACGGACTTGGTGATAGGAGGGTGACTTCGATGTTGGGATTTGAGATGTTTGTTTTTCTCCCAACATCTCGCCAAAATTGCAAGATTTATTGAAACTGTTTTTGCAGGGTGTTCTGTTTGAGTTCTATGTTCGATTTTTGTTCAGCCCTAAAAAAGACGTTCATTTAGTGTGCGGTTTGTACAGATCGAACTGCTTGCGACTACCAAGCAAGCCAATTGGCAACAAAACCACAAACCAACCAACCTGCCAGCAACTCCTGAGCTGTGTCCCATGTTTACTCGTTCGACTTGTCAACCAACCCTTCTCGAATGCAGAGTCACAGATGGCCTGGCCGGTGCAGTGGATGAAGAACTCCCTGGTACAATAAGGATATGTAGGAAATATATATATATATATATGGGAGTTGTTTGCAATAGATTGCTCTAAATTCGTAAACTTTGCATAGAGGTTTGCATGTGAGTGTGTGATGTTTCGGCCCATTGTCCGCAATGCTTACTACTGGTTACTTGGTCGTTTTCCCTTCCCGTCCACGCCAGGCGTCAAAGACGGTGAAGCAATGGCTGAACGGAAGGGGCCCATGGTCATGGCCGAGGCCTTCGTCTTTGGGGGGGTTCAGAAGCCGGTCGCTTGAAGACAGGCATAGAAATATCATAGACAAGATTGTCCGTGTCGAAGGACTTCAAAAAGGTCAACCAGATCCGGATGTTAAGTTTGATTTGAAGCTGCTAGCTGCCAGCTTAGAACACCGGTGGATCCTTCGATCCGAAGAATACAACAGCCCGCAGTCGGCAGCTCAAAGCACGTGGCAATGGTCGTAGTGTGGTCGAATTCCAAGGCCTGGGGCGGAGAGGCAGCGCAATCTACTATGATCCCCTTGCCCTCTTGAAGCGCCATAAAAATTCCTGCAGGCCAAGGTTTCTGCTGAGCTCAGGTGTACTGTCCGCCCATGCCGATTTCGCCACAATGACAGGGCACTCTGTCAAGTAATGGAATGACACCAGCTTTGTGCCATTTTGTTTTGGCTGCTGAGTTGCTTAGCAACCCCGGTCGCACCAAAAGTTTTCCATCGTCAGATGGCCAACTGCTTCCGGAGCAAATGCGCCAGCCAATGCTGTCGGCCATTGGGAAAAGCTTGGGAAGCCTATCCACATGGGAATGGAGGTCAAAGCTGCGCTGGCGCAGCAACTTAGCAAAGGGTCGCGAGTGCGAAAAACGTGTCAAGGATCGGTCTCACAAGTCACGGCCCATCGATTTGGCATCGCACCTGGCGAGACGATGTTGAAATGATCGCGTGGGTTTAAGGACGCGAACGGATTGGGGCGCTCCTGGCATCGCTACGAACGGAGCAAGGACGCTACGAACGGAACAAAGGTTCACTCATCGCCGGTTCTTCGCCAGCCGTGGCCAGGCTCGGTGAAAAGGGTTGGGGATAGATCAACGAACGCGACGATTTCCGTCGAACAAAGGCACTTGGGAATTGATTTCCTCTTACAAGAGCAGTACAATAACCTGGGATACACCAAATGAAGGTGTAAAAGGAAAAGGAGGAGTGCACGTGTGCTCTTCACTTGCTTGCTCTTGCTTGCTGTAGACCGTTCATTTGATGGTTTTTGTTTCCTAGGCTGGGCAACCTTGTTCAGTCTTAAGACTTAAGACAAGAAAATCAATTTTGCGGTTGAAAAAAATGCATGCGGGACATTGAAGAGGTGAAATTGGAGCAAAAAGCACAAGCACTCTTGACCAAGACTCGTCATGGGGACTTTAGTCATAAACAACGTTCATTATAACTATAACAATAATATTGGAGGATACGGCGTGATCAAGCCCCCTCAATTGCCTCCAAGTGTCTCACCTTGATCACGTCCCCGAGGCCAAATTGAAGATAGCAATCCGACCGCCTTCCACACCGATCCGCGCATAAGGAGGCGCGTTTTCGCTGGGTTTTGGGTGGGCGAATGTTTGTCCCTCGTCATGTTTTTTCTGGGTGACTGTGACGGAAAACCAGTGGTCGACCTCAAGGATTTCCCTCCCTTTGAGTCGCAAGAAGCTACGCACGGGCGGGCGATGTTTGTGTACCTAATAACTAGCTGACATACATTTGTTAAGTGCCCTCTTCTTGACTGATCCAAAGAGCGGCACTTTGTTCGGACATTGACCTTCAGGGAGTTGTTTCAGGCATGTGAGTTCGGCCGGGGTGTACTAGACATAGGGATTTCCCAGATGATTTGTTTGCAGTGCGGCAGTGGCACCGCGGCAGTTTCAATTTGCAAGAGTTGTTTCCATGTTCACAGGTCAATGGTTGGAAGGACAAAGTGTTTATCCACCAGCAGGATTTGAAGAGACTTCTTCGGGCAGAAACAGGTGCAGTACGGTTTTCCGATCAAAAAAACACGTTTTTCGCCACAGGTGGGTGGTTTTCGCGACCTGATCTGTCGGTGCAGTACGGTTTCGCATGCGTTCACAACGGGATTTGTGCAAAGTTAGCGTGCGGGCGAGGGTGCCTGGGATGGTGCCATGGGCCACCCAGCACCGTGGAGAGACGCCTTGGCCATGTGGCGTCGGTAGAACCAAAGTGTTAGAACTGCGCAGACGGGAGAGATTCCAGAGATTTCCCAGACTGAATCTAAGGGTTGTGTTTCTTCCTCCGCAGTTGCTGGTGTTCATTGTGGTCCCCCCAAAGCTTCTGGAAGTGGTTGGAAGTTTCTCCTGGCTTGGGGAAGGGCGCACAGAACTGTGCCTTTCACTGTCTCAGTTTTGAGCACTTCTGGGCAAAAGACTTGGAATATCTTGGAACAAAGAGTCGTTTTTGATGTCGCCACCCGGATGAAGGATGTGATGTGCTGTTCCGGGCGGGTCCTAGCATGTATCCTTCAGCGAACAACTTTGAGGTGAATTCCCATGGCAGTAGTCTTGCAAGGACCACTATCCACTCCCCAAAGAATCTCTTTGCTGGGGATACATCATGTACTGCAAGGGGTCATGTTCATGTCAACATGTTTGATGTCTTGGAACATCTTGGAACCCCTGAAACTATCTTCAGAGTTATCCTACTGGCCCCTTGAGGTAGACATGGCATTCAATGTCTCGCTGAACATGATTCGATTCAGTAGGATCAGTGAGACATTGCATTCAATCCGATGGATCAGTTGAATTCATACATGTTGTGTCCTTTGCATGAGGTATTTAGTGAAGAGGATCGTGAGTATGTCAGTGCAAGAATCGGATGAGTTCGCTGAATGTTCTTTGTGCTAATTAACATGGGATGTCCTCATCACCTGGGTGAACTCACGTGTAGCTGTGTCAGCTGTGTATTGAGTTATCACAGCCGTTTCAGGGTAGATGGCACAATCCCCAAGCTTGGTTCTTACTATTCGTTCCGCAGATCATGTGATTCAGCCGTTCAATCTCATGCGCACATGCTGACATGGGGGACAAGTGGCATTGGAGAGACAAAGACTGAAGCTCAGACAGGTTGCCTACATTCGCAGATGATTGTTTGTTTCAGGCCCGCAACAAATGTAAAGATGATGTCATTGTAAGAGAGCATCAATTGACGTACGCTGATGTCAACATGTGCCTACAAATCCAGGGAATCTACCCTCTATAGATAAGAATCCTGCAAATTGCGGTCAGCCGCCAGCAATGCGGTCAGGCTCAAGGCTTGAGTCCAAAATCCGTAGAAGAGGATGACACCTGGCAAAAGCTCCTAAAGATTCAGAATTGATTGCACAACTCTTGGTATGGAAAGGAGAGAAGAGATCGGGCTCTGATAGAGACTATAACGGAAAAAACTATAGATGTCTATTCCGAACCAAGTCCCAGTCCCGTCCCAGTCCCGACCAGTCCCACGACCACCCTCGGGTCAACGACAAGCTCGAGCTCTTTCGCTCCTTCGGCATGGATCGATGGAGTAGACCGAGCCGTGTGGATGGCTGGTAGTGGCATACTGGAGGATTCCATCCGATCGAAGGAGGACGGCGGACTGCAGTGGCTTTTTTGGGCAGGGAAGAAACACATGGCGTGATCACAGAGTGGTGTTTTGGAAGAGGAAGATGGTAGCCATCGGACGAGACTGGTGGATGTCGGTGAAGAACTTGCGAACAGCCATCGCTAGTGGGTGGGAGGCCATGGCTACTAGGCTAGTTTTCACACCTTTTGAGGGAACCGAAGATTGTTTTCTCAGCGCCTCCAGGATCGCTTTGGTGTGCTGGCCATTGCGTTTGCCATTGCGTTGTTTGTGACTCATGTATGGTATGGCTATGACTTGTGCAACTCGAAATGTTCAAACAGAGACCATTTCATGAACCACTTGCAATCAGAAGACCCCACAGCAGCCTGGGTACCTTTTTGTGCCTTTGTGCCTCACTCAACCCAGCTTCCGGTCATTCGGGGTTGCTTACCCCTTTTTGTTGGCCCTATATGTTGAAAGGATATTCCCAGAGATGGAAAGTGTTAATAGTTGCTACTAGGAACAAGTGCATCGCTTCTAGGAGCAAAGTGCCTTACTAGTAGTAACAAGAAGCTATTAGAAACAACTTGTGTTCAGCCAAAGGCGGGATGTTGTGGATGTCTCCAACGTCGATCGGCAGCAGCGACTGTAGCCTATAGATATGCGCTGTTTTGATCCCTTGCTTGGTTTGCTTGCCATCGAAGGGGTGGTAAAGCACACATCCATGAGCAAGAAGGATAACCATCCATGATACAGTCATCCCATTGGGAAATTATTGTTGATCACCAATTCCCCTATGAACCAAATATGTTACTTGAACATCATCCAAAAAGGTCACCCCAGAGAAAGTTGGTCCATTCAATCCATGAAATGTGAAACAATAAGCTACTAGGAACAAGTGCATTGCTAGTAGTAACAAGTGCCTTACTAGTAGTAACAATGGTTGCTATTAGAAACATGTCCTTCAATCCTTGATCTCCCAGTCCGGTCCCACCAGTCCAGTCCCTCCCCGGGAACCGGGAACCGTGGGACGCCGTGGCGGACCAGGACTTGGACCAGGCTCTGCAGACCTTAGCCTCCATGTCCGAGGATCGAGAGCAATGCCTCTTGGACCAGGAAAACACGTGAACGACGCGTGCGAAAGCTCGGAAACCAGAGGTTGAGCAGCCCTATTGCCTATCCCATGTCAGGTCTCTCAACCTCTCTTGGCATCATGGAACTTGATCACCATGAAATGTCTTGTGCGACGAACATCGCCCAAAGTTGCTTCCGCAAATCTCCTGCGAAGCCTGGGGAGAGTGCGGGCGAGTGGGCACAAGCTCCCATGTTTTTACTGTTTTGAGGAGCGGTTCATGTGCACTTTGGAACAAGTGCATCGCTTGTAGTAACAAGTGCCTGACTAGTAGTAACAAGAAGCTATTAGAATTAAGTTTTAACTTAGATTAATAGCTTCTTGTTACTACTAGTAAGGCACCTGTTACTACTAGCGTGGCACTCTTTTTGTTGCTCCGTTCAGACCCACGGCGGTCTCGAAAAGGCGACCGACACCAACTCGAGGCCGCGCAGCTGGAGAGTTGGTCGAAATGGCGACCTTTCGAAGTGTGGTGAGCCAACAGCGGCTGTTGGAACTGGGCGGACTCCAGATCCTGTTGGCTGGCATGAAGCTTCTCGATTGAGCGCAGCGGATCGAGGCGCAGCGCGATGCACCTTCGGAGGTAGCAGGTTGGTTGGGTGGGTTAGGAACAAGAAGCTGCTAGGAACAAGGGCATCGCTACTAGTAACAAGTGCATCGCTACTAGGAGCAAGGACGCTACTAGGGGCTCCTGGCCTTACTGCTAGGAACAAGAATGCTACCTAGCAACAAGACCATCGCTACTAGTAGTTGAGCAGGTCGCGAAAATCTGGTCGGGGCGGTTGATGGGTTGGCGAGACGTTGTGGGTGGTTTGGTCACGAAGGTTCTCAATTGGGAGATGTGTCTACCTCATTGGAGAACCTTTAAACATCTTTAAACTGTTTGGGGGAGTGGTTTTCCCATAGTGGAAGAAGGCGAACCTTTAACTGAGGGGGGGTGAGTCAGTCGGAGGCTGCTTTTGGTGGGTTGGGCAGATGAGAGTGGGAAGTGGCTTCACGGAGGAGATCGGAGAGTCGTTGGTGCGCCGATGTATAATGATCCTGGAGTAATTAGATAGATATGATAGAATATGAACCAATCCAAAAACATGACCAGTTTCCCATTGTTTCTCATTTGTCGATCCTCTATCTAGTGCAGGATGCAGGATGACTGTATTTGGATGGAAGAGAGTTTGCGAGCTGGGACGTGATGAAGCGACACATGGAAAAAATGGAAACCCCGACCTTCCTCAGGAGCGGATGTTCGGTTAACATGTGAGTTTCGAAGGTACTTGGGCGCTAGGGATCCACTGCCACCGTAGACCCTTTAAAAAACGCGCCCTACATCAAAGTCATCCCGTTGGGGCAGTGGATCCATTGGGAGGGTGTAGCTTCATCCACTTGAGCTGATATCTGGTGTTCCGATCGAACAGAATCTGTGTCCTGCAGATTGTTGGAATAGAGGCAACAGCCTTGCATGGGTATCATATATAACCCCCATATATATATATATATATATAATAGAGATCCCTGAGAGTCCATATGACTCATGCAACCCCCTGGGTAGTGGATGTCATAGAGACCCTTTACGGACCCTCAAAGGTTGCCATTGATGGTTGCTTGATGGCTGCTTCCAGACAATAGATTCAATAGATAGACAAAATGAGAGTTTCTTGTGACAAGCTCATTTTCACTTGTGTTTTTGATGGGAAAACAAACGAATTACTGTTGATGAATCTCATTCGGCTCTCTCTCTCTCTCTCACCTTGGGCTCTTCTGCTGAGGAAACATCTCCAAGACAAAGAGCCATGGTGGGAAGTTCAAAGTCGATTGAAGCGGGAATTGCTCATGTTGGGCGGGTGTGGGTGATACCTTCGGAGCAACAGCTTTCCCATTGATCGATGAATGGCTTGAAATTCAACAACTCAAGGTAGATGGGATGCTTAAATGGATCTTGCGGAAGTTCCCATATGTCTTACTTTTCTCACAGACCCTTAGCGGATGGAAGTTAGATGAGCGGCGAACTGGCTGGATTTGGATGAATTCTGTTGTTTTCCCTCCCAACCCTCCCATTTTCGTGTCAGACGGCGAACGCTCAGACGGCCGAGGAGCTGCAGATCCTCTTCTGCCGAATCCTTCAACATCTCAGTGCCCAGGCGCGCGATACCTGGAACAAGGAAGCTACGAACGGAACAAAGGGCATTCGTAGCAAGGACGCTACGAACGGGGCTCCTGGCCTCCCTACTAGGAACAAGAGGACGCTACTAGTGCCCGGGCGCACGCAAACCATCCGAAGCCGAGACGTGTGGAGACCACGTGCGAGTTGATTCAATGCGGGCGAGCGACCGGGCGAGCGACCGTTCGTCAAGCGGCGACCAGGCTCCGCGAGGGTGAAGAAGATCAAATGGCATGTTTAATGTTACTACTAGTAAGGCACTTGTTACTAGAAGCGATGCACTTGTTACTAGTAGCTTCTTGTTACTAGTAGTAAGAATGCTACTAGTAACAGGTGCATCGCTAGTAGTAACAAGTGCCTTACTAGTAGTAACAAGAAGCTGTTAGAATTAAATTTGAATTAGTAAGAATGCTACTAGTAGCGATGCCAGGAGCCCCGTTCGTAGCGTCCTTGCTCCTAGTAGTAAGGCCAGGAGCCCCGTTCGTAGCTTCTTGTTACTTGTGAGTCCATTTCTCTCCATTTTTTCGCCTATGAGTAGCTCACAGACAGATAGAAAGACGTCTGATCTGAATAAAATGCTGCAGTGCTGCAGTTTGCACTGTCGACTGTGCACTCCAGGCAGCCCATGAGCTCTACGAGCAAGATGCTTGGTCAGTGTTGAAGGTCACTCTGGCATATTGCAAGGGACTTGGGGAGAGTTTGGAGGGTCGAAAGCGAAGGTGTGGAAGATGGGAGAAGGGTTTGGAATGGAAGGGGGGGTGACAGATCCACAACAACTTGGAGACTTCTGGGACTTTTTGGGAAGAGTTGTTGGGAAGGTTCATTTAGATTGAAAATGGTTGAACCATTCGTGAATGAGTGTAAGTGATTCATTCAGGTGTCTTCCACGTGTGATTCTTCGCAAAAAGAATGGCATGGATGCTGGGTTCGAAGAGGGATGAGCATCCTGGTGGATAGTTGGATGCTCAAGGGTATAGAGGCACCGAGCTCGGCAACATCCATCTATCTATCTATCTATCTATCTATCTATATATATATATATGTGCACAAAGAGAACATAGTTATCACGTTGATCACGCTTTTTGCATTGCACTCGTTGACATGTCCATTTCCACCCGTTTCATATCATGCTTCACCATTCCATCCGCCACTCACCGAGCGCGGGAGATCGCTTTCGCTCCCGACCGGACCTCCGCTCGGTCCGACGTTCCTGCGCAGGCGTTGCTGGAGGCGCATGGTGCCGAGGCCACGGTGCACCAGGCGGTGTGGCAGATCTTCGAACTCATTGCCTTGATGGACGAGGAGACCCGCAGCGATCCGGAGACGGGAATGGACAGGTGACCTCTATATGTACTTACTATAGAGTAAGGATGAGCTGCTAGATCGATGTTACTAAGATGTATCACAGGTTGCACATGGTTGCACCGTGCTGATGGAAGAGTATACCATAACATGTCAACATCTTCGTGGTGTTTCTCTAGAGTAGTGAACCTGTAAGAACTGAATCGACATACTTTTCTACCGTCTCTTTTTGAGAAGGAGTGTCCGTCTCTTCACACCCTGTGGTTACCGAGTGCAGGAAGCAAGGCAGTTCGTCATTCAGGATGGTGCCGGCCAACTCGCCGTCCCTTGGTCTCCGGGACCCTCCGAGGTCAGAGAGTGTTCGGACGCGAACCGCACGGACGCACTTCGGGCATCGCTACGAACGGAGCAAGGACGCTACTATATAGGGGCTACACTCAGGCTGGCCTATAGCAATGTCTCAAAGGAACATGTTTGCGCCTTTGAGGTCCTCCATGGAGGTTCCACCTCTTGTAATTCCTGTATTTGTTTCTCGACAGGAAGGAAACACAAAAAGCTGACACCCTCACACACCAGATACATCCAGATTCTATATCACTCACCAACAGTATCGACAAGAAACGAACCTCGAAAAGAATCGAGGATAGCAAGTGCATGTAGATCCATCCTTGGCCGTTCCTCAGGTCACTTCCTTAAAGACCTTCCGGGGTCCCGGGGACGCGGGCGTGCAGCAGGCCACCGGATCCGCCGGATGCGCGGCGCGGCGATCGCCGGTGCTGGTGTAGGGGTAGCTTCTGCCCCGTTCGTAGCATCCGTGCTCCGTTCGTAGCGATGGCCAGGAGCCCCGATCGGTTCGCGTCCTTGCTACTAGTAGTCTTAGGGTAGATCACTGACCATGGCTCAAGTGTTTCACCAACTGGTGTGCGTTCATGCTTCAATGATTTATGGAAAAGAACGACAGCCGAAGTGAAGAAATCCATTGAAGGGGATGCTTATGCAAGAGACTTTTTCTAGTTGCTTATCATATATTCCTTATGGATCTGGAGAGGGTGATTGGAGACACTTTTATGTAGGATTCTAGGGTCCAAGTACCTTCTGACAAGGTAAGCGGATCCCTGTAGGGACTATGCATAGGAGGAGGGGCAACATGATCCGACAAACGATGGACGGTCCTAGATTTTTCCAGGTCACACCCACAGATCTTTCCTCAAATGTCATCAAATTGTTAAGACACAAAGAGGCAACATACCCTGATTGAATATACCTGATAGACACCACAAAGAGCTTATCTATACTAGAACACAGCGACACATGCATTTTGCTGTTTGTTGCTTCAGCCCGTCAGCCGTCGTTTTCCCCAAAAACGACCCAAAAACTGGCGGGGCCTCTCCGAATCTCCGTGAGGCATGCTTGGCTGCCTTGCAAGCGTTACTGGAGTCCCCGAGCGCCGAGCTTTGCCAAGCGGCCGCTCGGAGGGACTTCCGCGTCGGATCCTTTGGGGGTTCCTTTCGGCGAAAAAGGAGGACCATCCAACGGTCACGGAGGCTGTGGAGTGTTTGGCAACAACGGAGGTTTGGAAGACAAATCACTTTTGGCATGTGTGAACACAAGGTGCCCCCAGCAGGCCGTGTAAGCTTTAATTTCAACTTGGCACTGTAAAGAGGAAAAGTCATAAAGTCTTTCACGATGACGTGCCACTTGTGTTTTTCTTCTTGTGTTTGTTTCAAGAAGTACATAGCCAGGTGCAAGAACAACGCCAAATTGATATTACAATTAACAGAAGAAAGCAATCCAAAGACCAAACGAAGAAAGCAGGGCCACAAGACCATGTATATAAAGCAAACAGTTCTCCTGACCCCAACCAGGTCTTTATCTTGAAATGTAACAATAATTGCGTTTTGGAAGGCTTTGCTTTTTTTTGGCAGAAACATGAAACAGACACCTGGAACATGAAACCCAACGGTTTCTTCGAAACGCCGCGAAACCCAAATGACGAAGGGAGCATCCACCTGCGGGCCAGAAGTTCCCTTGGTCCTCCCTACAGTCTACCCCGGCACCGGGCCCCAGTGAAACCGCCCCCGGAAGGCCCTAGGCAGGTACTTGGGGCAAATCTTTCGGGAACAAGAAGCTACGAACGGGGCTCCTGGCATCGCTACTAGGAGCAAGGACGCTACTAGGGGCTCCTGGCCTTACTACTAGGAACAAGAAGCTACTAGCCGTTAGTGAAAACGCACACACGCACGCACTCATCCCACCTTCCAGGTGGCCAAGAATGGTGGCATTGCCGCGATCATCGGGGCGCTCGCCGATCATCGTTGCTTTAAAGCAGAAAGACGGCGTCGGTGCGCGGAGGGCCCGAGTGGTGGATAGAACCAGGTCGCACACACTAATATTGCAGAGACAGGTACAAACGAACCAGTGTGTGTGTGTGGCAAAATGTTCCAAACCACCACCAACAGAAGCCTTTTTCAGACTACCACTACCACCAACCTTGTTGTGCAATACGGTGCGGTGTTTGTGGCAAAAATAGAGGTGTCCCATGGTGTCCCTCTTTTAGACCACCCCTTGACTGGTGCGAGTCTCGGAAGGTCTGGTTTCGGGTGTGTCTTCGGGTCACAGAGAGCGCTCCAAATCACATGGGTGTGTTATTTTAGGGAAACCCCCAGCCAATGGGTTGTCGTCTATTTCCCTTCGGAGTCGTTGAACTGGGAGGTCTCCCTAGTTTAAAACACTCCTGAGATGTTGGAGGTTCATGTGGGTTCCTTCTTTTCCGCGCAACTTAGTTGACCAATGAAGATACATAGACCAATCAATATAGGATGGAGCTCTTGTTCAAGACAAGTGCCGATGTGTATTGGGAGGATGGCGCAGAACCATGTTCACTTTACTTCGGAGCAGACAGGAATTTGGATGGAACTTGAGCCCCTTTGCTTTGCTTGCTCCTAAATGGCAATAGCAATCAACAGCATATTGGTTTGAGAAACATTTAGGGGAACACAGCATTTCAGTCAATATTCATTTGCTGGTTCTTTGTTGAAGAATTTCTGGATGCATAGGTATGCAACTCACCGATCTGCGCAGCTTGCCGCTTGTTCCAGCTTCAACCGATCTGAGGAGATAATGCTCAGATGCAGTACTGGGGGCAAATTGTTCTCGCCGGTTTATGTGTCTTGGCGAGCTCCTCTTGTCATGGAAAAAAGGGATGAAAAGGGCATCTCAGATGCCAACAGTATCGGCCAAGGAGGTGTTCGTTGGTCCAAGTGGCGTGAGTCTTTTTGTCCAGGGGTCACCTATGTTACGTAGGTGAAGGCTCCAGATCAACCACTGTTTTCCTGATTCAGTTGTCCATCCCCCGTGAACTCAGAGGTCAATCCGACAAAAATCCACCCAGACGCTGCGGGAGAAGGGCCATTTCTGGGGCCTACGGCCTACGTCTTGAAAACGCCGAAGTGTTCTATCCTGGGCTATGAGAAAAATATGAGAACCCCTGCAGACGTTCATCAGCCAATCCCAGCGACCACATCCGTCGCATCAAAAGTTGTTTTGTGTGTGGGGTGTTTGTTCTTTTTTGTGAATCTTGGCAATTAGTAACAAGGACCCTACTAGGTTGTAGGCCATTGCTACTAGGGTGTGGAGGCGATCGCTATTAGGGTGGAGGCCAACATGAGCGAACGCGGTGCTCAAGTCGTCAATATCCTTCAGATCAAGCTCACCTTCTGCGGCGTCTACTGGTCTCTAATTCGATCAAACACAAATGATGCCAGGGTTCCTAGTAGCGATGCCTGGAGCTACTAGTAGTTTCTTAGTTACTTGTAGTAATGGCCTGCTTCTTGCTAGTCGGGTTTTGTCTCAAACACGCACGCCCTACTGTATGATCTATGAAACCATCGAGCTTCGCCCGGGTAGAGACCGCTAAATAGACGACCAGCTAGGCTGTGACAATCCTGAACTGCGGACAGAAGCGCAGAGGAAATGTCACTGGCAGAAGATTGAGTAGCTTGGTGTGGCAATTCCTGAATTTGTTACTAATAGCGATGCCCTTGTCACTAGTAGCTTCTTGCTACTAGTAGTAATGCCCTTGTTACTAGTAGCGATGCGGCAATTCCTGAATCTGGTGGTTTCAGAGTAGGCACAAATTACCCCAAGGTCAGTGGCTTATATGCACCCCCATCCGTCTCAGACATCAAACGGGGTGCCAGTGCCATCTACGGAAGCACTGTATCGGGGTGGCATGAGTATCCCAAAGATCACATCCCAAATTTAGTGCTTGGAAAATCGGTTCTTTTGCGTCAAAATTGTGACAAGGACATACCCGACTTCTCTACCGCTTGTTTGGAGATTGTTTACTCGTTTGAGTGCTTTCTATATCCCTTGAGTTCAAAGTTGTTGTTTACAATATTTAGATAAGTCTTATATGCAAGCAATAAATTGAAAAGAAACATCGAGAGCGCTCGGGCAAGACAGACCTGCCGAGGATTGACTTTGACCTTTGAGAAGAGGTTCGACCTTGGCTGGATGCTGCGATGGTTTCGCAATGTGTTTTTGCATACAGAGCTTTGAACCTGAGACAAGAAGGACACAACTTATGTTCTTTAACTTACAGGACTTTTGCTAGAGGAATAATATCCATCAGGGATTAATTATACCATATTTGCCATTGATTATATTGTGTTTGTTGTTCATTTATCCTCTCAAACTAATACAGAGGTAACCGATGAAAATAGTCTTGACAACGAAAGATAAACGTGGACAAGATGTTCATTCCAATCCCAAGCCAAGCTGGCACCAGCTTTCCGGACAATGGTCCGGGCAGGGCCGGCCCCGTGCGGCAAGGTTCGCGCGTTTCACAGCGACCCGTTTCTTGTGGCTCAGCCACCGTCTCCTCCGGGCGTGAAAGGGGATCGGAGGGAGGAGGTGCGAAGATCATGCTGAAAACCATCCGAACGGTTGGGTCCTACTTTGAGTTGATTGCTTCAGGAGTTTTCTTCCAAACATCCCTGAAGAGGCCCAGGAATCCTGGACAAGGGGCTGTAGGTCATGGATGGCCCTGCATGGAAAGATTGGATGGGAAGGCCCTAAGGATGGCCGATCCAGTTATTCCATTGACAAGTAGATAATCAGAAGCAGAATCCGTGCTCCGACAGACTAAGAGGAAGTGATCCTTCAGATTACGGAGTGCCCACAGTGCCCCAGTTCGTACTCCCTTTGGATTTCACGGTGGATTGCGGAGGTCAACAAGAAGAGAATCACTGAGATTAACGGAATCATCCAACCCGGTTGAGACTGTCTCATATCACAGCAGTTTGTCCAGCTGAACTCGATTTCTGAAATGGTGAAATGCTTCCCATCGACCCCTTGGCAACTCCGTGTGCACAGAACGAGCAACTCGGCAGACCTGTGGGTCTGAAATGTGAATGGCTGGCCTGGGCTCAAAGTTTCTACTAGCTTCTTGTTACTACTAGTAAGGCACTTGTTACTAGTAGCGATGCACTTGTTTCTACTAGCTTTTTGTTACTACAAGCGATACAGACATATACAGACATATATAGATGGACATGGAATCCACGCGTGCTGGATTGTCCCTGATCGTTGATTCAACATTTCGCGAGCTTGCCTAGATCATTGCGCAAAAACAGTTCAATATGATAGTCCTAGATTTCTTTTGATGATGGTTTGCCTTACAAGATCTTCAGACATTCCCTCCCCTTTCCCACGTTGGGCGACTTCAAAAACATCTCGTGGAGTGACCGAACGAAGGCACAAAGAGGCTTTTGTTTGATCCCAGCCTTTACTAAGATATACTGTATGATGTGACCCATTTAGATCCTTTTGATGCAGACATATAATATTATGCAGACATTGGCGAACGCGATGACTTTGGAGAGGCTCACTGTTGTAAGATTGGCAGAGGTCTTTGCCACCACTACCAGTTTCGTTCAGTTTCCTTCGGTGCGGTACTCCAGCAATGAGGATGAGGTGTTTGTTCCTCGGTGGTTGCACCCTAAGGTCCACAAGATGGGCTGTTTCGGGTTCAGATGGAAGTCCGCTGTTCGGGTATTGAAACCCTACGCTCCGAGTTCCTCGATTTCAGTGCCATGGCGTCGCTGGACGACGAGGGCGACAATGCGATCGGGCAAAAGGCGGGAAGAGACCCCGAATAGCGATGGCCTCCAACCTAATAGCTTCTTGCTCCTAGTAGCGATGCCAGGAGCCCCTAGTAGCTTCTTGTTACTAATAGCATGTAGAATCTTAATTCGCCAGGAGTCACACGGAGTTGGGTGGTTTGCTTCGTCCCATCCCAGTGAGTGGATGTGACAAGGCCACCAACTTCCTCCAAGTTCGGAACCCCTTTGTGACTCCTGGCGTATGTAATTGTATAAAACCCTCCCATTTGGAGTGTAAAATGGCCTCCAACCTACTAACAATGGCCTCCGACCTACTAGCGATGGCCTCCAGCTACTAGCGATGGTCTCCACCCCAATAGCAATGGCCTCCAACTACTGGCGATGGCCTCCAACCTATTAGCGATGGCCTCCAACCTGATAAACAGAACCTCTTATTGGTAGTACAAAGCCGAGTTTGGATCTACGTGCTCTCGCTAGAAGGTACTTGAAGCCTTTTTGCTTACGTGAATTGACCGCAAAGACTTTGTCATACGTTGTCATACTAAGATCAACCCCACTGGAATGTCTGGGCTGCCTACAGCCAAGTTCCCACAACAGGGTGAATTTCCAACCTCTTTTCTGATCGGACGCATTTTTGAGTTGATGGAGTTGAAAGAAGTGCTGATTCTTATACTTGCTATTAGGTTGGGGGGCCATTGCTAGTAGGTTGGAGGCCATCGCTGTTAGGGTGGAGGCCATCGCCATTAGGTTGGAGGAAGTGCTGATGCTCATCGTTGACAAGTTTTCCAAGCCAAGCTTCCGAATGCCGCAATCGTGGAACATGGACCAAGGGGTTGTCGCACTGACCACGCATGAGAACCATACAGGTCCATACTGCAATATCATACATCCTTAAATCGAACTAGCGCATGTCAGCCAATGGTAGCGTCCTTGCTCCTAGTAGTACGGCCAGGAGCCCCTAGTAGCGTCCTTGCTCCTAGCCAATAGGTGCATGTCTTTACAAGTTTAATCACCTCCGTGGAGACAGGCAAAAAATATCAACATGTCTTACGATCCAAACTACCAGCAGAGACGGAAATTGTTTTGATGCCCGCGTTTTTCTGATCGCATCTGACTTGAGTGTTGTTGAAGACTCTCCCCACCCTCTGCTTCATGCTGAAATGTGCGGAGGTGAAGGATATGTACTACGAGATCATCAATGGACGAGGAGATCTCATCAGGGATGGAACAAAAACAGGCTGCCATGTCTACTGATGCTCATGAGGAGACTCCGTCAGTTGATGAGGAGAACTTGCGAAATGTACTTGACGAAACGGACTCGCGTCGCATGGCCTTCAATCGAACCACGCCTTTTGCGGCCGAACTCATCGGCATGTGCCCATGCAGGAGGGAAGAGGTCCTATGAAGAGGATGCCAATGAGGCCTGGGAGTTGAGTCTTAGTGAACTCACAGGAGCGCTCCCTGTTTTGAAGTCAGTGGACCGTTTTGGATCCCATTCCAGGCACCAAGAGGGTGGTGGTGCTTGACCCACGCATAGAAGCCACGTCCTCACAGATCTCACAGCTGCGAGGGTGAAGATGCCTTTGCTCAAACTGTCGTGCTTTCGAGTTTATACTAGATGCTCTCTTCCGATATGGACATGCCAATGGAAAGCAATGCTTAGGCGTGATTGCGCCAGAATGAGGCTATGCTGTATTCAGAAGTACTTCAAGCGTGCAACATCACCACTATACATCCTAGCCTGTCTAGGAAGGGGTTTCATGGACAAAGCAAAGCTGCAGTTTCTTTTCCTCAGGATACACCCCCTGAAATAGTCATGTTGACGTGGAGAACGCATTTTTGCCATGTTCAATCGGAATGCCAAAGAGGTGGTGAACTCACTCCATGTTGATATCAGGAAGCGTAGAGATCTTGGATCTCCATTTCACATTTTTTAGCCGTTCCCACGTGTTCGACGACCATGTTGGCATTGATGGTTTCCTTCCTCGCGTAGGTGGAGGAGAAGAAGCACGTGAAAAAGCTGAACAAACGAAGGGCCAAGGACGGAGTCGAGCTCAGAGGTCCAAGCAGGTAGCTTCTTGTTACTAGTAGCTTCTTGTTACTACTAGTAAGGCACTTGTTTACTAGAAGCGATGCACTTGTTACTAGTAGCTTCTTGTTAAGAAGGGCCAAGGACGGTGTGGAAAGTTCCGGAGTCGAGCTCGGTCCAAGCAGGTCCAAGGGTCCAAGAGGTCAAGGGTCCAAGACCTGTTTATGTTCAGAAAAGCTTCTGAAGCGGGAATTCACGCCTGAAAGCAGCTTTCTGCTTTCTGGTGGATTCGCCCATTTCTGCTGTTTTTTGTTCTTGTTTGGTGAAAGCAGTGGGTGACAGATGTGGACAGGTGATGGATGGAACTCCGGTGTAGTGTTAGACTTGTTCTTTGCCAGATAGGCGCGGCCAAGCTTTGTTTTGGACGGTTGCCTGGAGTTTGGGCATCTCTTCCAGGAGCTGAAGAAGCAACAGAAGAAGCTGGAGGTCCCGGTTTTGAACTGTTGACCAGGGGTGATGGCTCAAAGAATGTGATTATTGTTGACTTGTTGAGTTTCTTGTCCTGTTGAAGCATATTTGATTTGTTGGAAGATGGCGTGAAAAAAGGGATGTTAACGCGGAAACAGTATCTGAACCGACCCATTGGAGCTCGCCTAATCCTTCCACCCAGCAGTGACCTACTTCCCAGTTACTTCACCCAACACTAGAGCACTCAAGGCTTAGAGTAAGGCTGAGTACGGGTTGTTCCGTGCTTCTTCCAAAAAGAATCACCTTCTTGCTCAAGACCTCCGGCCAGAATGATGTTGTTTCGGATTCTGTCAAGGAGTCTTGTTACTAGTAGTAAATTAGCTACTAGTAGCGATGGCCTCCAACCTACTAGCGATGGCCTCCAACTTAGTAGCTCCTAGCTACTAGTATGTGTATATATGTATATGTTTGTATATCTTCAAATGCTCATTTTGACATAGGGATATCATCGGATATCATCGGCGACCATGATGGGAGTGGGAGTCCAGTCATCAGATATCATCCGGGGGTCTCACCAAGTTGAAGGAACCCCATTTGTCATACCGGAACACCCGAACGAGCATGTGCGGAATGACCAACGGAAATGGAATGGAAAAAGGTTCAGAAAACATTGCGAGTCAGGGAAGAATTTCAGCAAGCAACGAGAAGTGGCAGAGACATGGAGACATAGAGGATGGACTGTGAATATGTCAGTTAATTGTATGAAGTCAGGGAAGGACAGGGAAACATTGGAGCAAACATCGCTAGGGGGAACATCCATTGTTCCGTTCAATCATTGCACTCCCTTCACGGATGGTGAACTGGTGAAGGGTTTAGATGACCCCAAAAGACACGCAACAACTCTAGGAAACAAACCCTTCACCACAAGAAATGCAATCTTCAAGAAACAGGTCAAAGAAACCAATCTTTGAGAAATAGTAATTACATAAGCTACTAGGAACAAGTGCCTTACCGTAACAAGAAGCTATTAGAAACAATAGCATTTAATTAGAATTTAGTTAAAATTGAGAAATACCTCCTCTGGGCGAGTTCAGGAGATTCGAAAAGACCAGAGCCTCGAGATCGTTGGACGAGAAACGCTCCAAGTCGCATCGAAGCCTTCCCCACGCTACTAGTAACAGGTGCCTTACTAGTAGTAACAAGGACGCTACTAGGAACAAGTGCATCGCTTCTAGTCACAAGTGCCACGCTACTAGTAACAGGTGCCGGAACCCTTTCTCCGTGTCCCTCGGTCCGGTCAGGACGAGATGGCCAAAGTCAGGGATGCCCAGATGGCCAGTCAGTAACAAGGACGCTACTAGGGGCGCTCCTGGCAACAAGAAGCTATTAGTAACAAGAAATAAATAGAATTAGGATTAGAATTGATCTAAATGTAATTAGTTATTTAAAATCAAAACAAAAAGCTACTAGGACCTTTTTGCGCGCGCGCGCGCGAGGGGTGGGGTAGTAACAAGAACGCTACTATCCGGTCCGCTGCCAGCTGCGTGGCCTCGATCGATTCGAGGCCAGATCGACGGCCACGGCCTCCGGTTCCGTTCCCTTCGGATCGACCCGCCTTGGATCGCCGAGCGGGGTCGATACTAGTAGCTTCCTTGCTCCTAGTAGCGATGCACTTGTTACTAGTAGCGATGCCCTTGTTCCTAGTAGAGTTCTTGCTCCTAGTAGTAAGGCCAGGAGCCCCGTTCGTAGCATTCTTGTTACTAGTAACGTTCTTGTTCCTAGTAGCGATACCCTTTGTTTCTAGTAGGGAGGGGGGGGATCGGATGGGATGGATGTGTCGTCGATGCTGGGGAAGCTTCCTGGGAACTGTCGCTGCGTGAGCTGTGTGGTGAGAGGTCTTTTGTTTCAAGATGTGGCGATGTTTCACTTCAAGGGATCTCACTCACCAATGTGGGAGGTCGTTTTTCTCGCTGTTGTTTTGCACATGGCGGTCAAAACTTCACCCACCAAAACATGGAATCTCATTTTGAGGGGTCAACCAGGGTGCCACAACCACATCAGTCAACCCAGGCAGATTCGGATGATGAGATTCCCTTCTTCATGCAGGAGATCGACCAATGGAGAGCGCTTGGTCGGCGGTGGGGTCGGTGGGTCTTTACAAGACTGATTTCATATTGAATACTCGCTACGCTCCCTGACGTATGAGTGAGTCATAGTGAGTCAGCTGGTCTTCTTTGGAGTTTTCTGCTGTAGCTCAGCCCAAAAAAAGAAGGGACATCAAAGACCATAAGCCACCACAAGTACTGTGGGGTGGTTTCAGATATGTTTATTGTCTTGTCTTTACTTGAAATGATTGATCCCACTGACTAGTATTTATCAAGTGACTTGCAACCACCAACTTGAGAAAGCCTTCTTGATTCCCTTTTCAAAGCTTTTCGCATTTAGGCAGCACCGGCTTGTTTCAGCCATCCCGCCATGTGACGGTGTTGGGCGTGGATGGCTGCTCCGTCGGCAGGATGCCTCTATCAAGGCCGCCATGAGGGAACGTGCTGAGGAGGTGAGACACGGTGGGGCGGGGAACAGGAGATGGGGGCTTTAGATCTAGTAAAGGATGGAGCTTGTGATCCTAATGGCCTCCAACCTAATAGCGATCGCCTCCAACCTAGATACAAGCGGAGATGGTACCAGTTTCCTAACGTAACTGAGGCTGGAACGAGTCCGATCGTAGAATGGGTTTCGAAACTGAGGATGGTAGAAGTCAAAGTCCCTGCTAGAATTGAAATCTGTGGAGTTAGTCAAACCTTGACCTGAGAAGGTACCGGGTGAGAGAATGAAGCAGCAGAAGGTGTCGTGGAAGCATGTTGTGAAGCGTCAAGCTGGTCTACCAGACTGTTTTCTCTTCTTATTTACACCCAAAAGGCAAGAGAAGCACACAAGAACGACACTCAGACACAGAGTCTTCTCAGATCGTGGAGGAATTGGGCGAGATTTGTAGCCCGGAAACCTGGGAGAAGAGCTCTTCATGCACCTACTTTGGGATGAGAGAAATTCTGGGTTTCTACTGTTTTGCATGTATTGTGTGAAGTGAGTGTTTGTGTTTTGTTTTGAACGGGTATCGCTATTGATCGATAAATGATCATGTCACAAGGTAAGTTTTGGTTGCTGTTCACAGTGCTGTTGCTGATAACCCTGAATCATGCTTAGGCTTGAAAATCCTGCAAAAACAAACTGGGTGCAAGAAGCCAACCTCTTTTGATGGGCAGTTCAACTTGGTTCCACCTTCGGTATCGTTGAGTTGTACCATTTATTCCACCACCGGAAGCCGATTCTTGACAGGATCCTCTCAGCAACTCCGACTTGGCTAGTCAGCTAGTCGCTGTTTGGCCCCACACCAGGAAGCCCGGAAGAACATGAGCAGCTCCTCATCCTCCAGTTCTTCGTCCGGGAAGAAGAAGCCCGGACGCCTCGGGACGAGCCGCAGGTCGATGCTTTGGGCGGAAAAGCACCAGAAAGTCTTGATGGTATCTCAATAGCGTTCTTGTTACTAGTAGTAAGGCCAGGAGCCGGCCCCTAATAGCTTCCTTGCTCCTAGTCTTAGTAGTATCTCAATAGTTCAATCCCAAACAATGTTGGACGATGACCTAGGAACTTTGCGAAAGCATCTGAAAAGCTTCTTGTGTGTTTGACCTTCGTCTCGAGACCAGCTGATTTGCCAGGAAAAAGAAGGACAAAAAAAAAGAAGAAAAAGGTACGCTCTTGGCATGGGAGGGTTACCTATTCAAGAAGCCGTTCAAACACAGACAGCACTTCTGAGGGCTTAGGAGCTTCACGGCAAAAATTCACCGAAAGCAATCGGACGTCGAGAAGAATGATGCGTGCAGCAGCATGAGCTTTCTCAGTCTGCCCGTCGCGCCAGGACAAAAAAAAAGAAAGACAAGAAGAAAAAGAAGAAGAAGGCCAGCTAACCTTTTATATAGATTGGAAGCTGCAGGTATTTTTTGGGCAACGCTGACGGCAAAAGTCATCCACAGGTAGTAAGTATAGTAGTAGAAGTGTGTGGTCCCCCCCAAGCAGAAGGGAACTAGGCGTGGCCAACACTGGAGGGGTTTTAAAGGTTCATCGACCATGCAAATAAGATCCACGAGTCCAACTGCCCTACAAACCAACACAACTGGCAAAACACCTTCAGAGGAAACTCATGTTCCCATTTTTTCGCTGGTCCAGCGTGTCCGACCAAGCAGTGGGGGTGCCCTTGTCACATCCACTCACTGGATGGGACTAATTAAAAACCATTCCCTTTGAAACTTTGTGACTCCTGGCAACACCCTCCTTCGTTTTTCGGCGTTGGAGGCCATTGCTAGTAGGAGGCCCTCGCTATTAGGGTGGAGGCCATTGCTAAAAATTGAAAGGGAAGAAAAACAACTCTTACTTTAGTAGCTTTATTGTTACTAGTAGCGTCCGATCGCTAGTAGCGATGCCCTTTGTTACTAGTAGGGTTTCCCATGGTTTCTTCTCACGACATCGTCGAACCGGAAGAGATGCCACGAGGCCAAGAAGTCCTCCTCCAGCTGAGGACGGTTTCAGGCCGTTCGACTCGGCTCGTTCAACTCCCTTCTTTCGATGAGTAGATGATCACATGACTCCTTCTTTCGAAAAGATTCTGCGTGGCCGTGGAGTTTGTTTCTCCCAGGAGTCAACATGGAGTTGGGTGGGTGCGTTTTAGTCCCATCCCAGTGAGTGGATGTGACAAGGGCACCCCGACTTCCTCCAATAGGAAGAAACCTAGAAACAATCCTGAAACAATCATGGAAGTGGAATACAGCCTGTTCATAGAGGAATCTCTTCCTTTCGCCATGTTCCACTTATCCATGTTTGGATGGGGGGGTATCACAATTAACACCTTTGGTGCCTCATTTGTGGAGAATTGATGGGGCCTCATTTTTGAGGCCAGGGACCAGGATCAGATAAGATGGTGGACCCTTCAGGTTGCAAAAAGAGATTCAACTAGTAGCCTCTTGTCCCTAGTAGTAAGGCCAGGAGCTCCTAGTAGCGTCCTTGCTCCTAGTAGCGATGCCAGGAGCCCCTAGTAGCGTCCTTGCTCCTAGTAAGGACTTCTCATTCTTCACTTTTGGAAGAAAACCTGGTCAATTCATGCCAAGCCCCGATCCTACTCAAGTCAGGTCCAAAGGCTCGTTTATCCGGTCTCGACTGGTAGCAGTTGGTTTGGGTTGGTGCGCTTCGCCAGGCGAGGATCAGGTCGAAGAAAAGAGAAAAAGTCCGGAGTTGGGCCGTTTTCGGTGTGTCAGGCTGTGTGGAAACGAGGATTGCAGGGCTCAGAACGCATGCAAACACATGTCAGAGGCCTGGAGGGGTTCATAAACCACCCGAACTGGGTCATGCTAAAACAGTCACAGCTGGGTGATCGGAGTTGTGACTCCAAATCGGAGTTCAAAAAAACCACCTCCACGGGGCATTTAGCTGACTTGCTGTACATGACGGATATCCTCGCTTCACCACAAAACGGCGCGATTAAAAAGGCATGTTCAATAGACATCTGCAGTTTTGTGCATCCAATTGTGCGAGAACCATAAAGAATTTGAATCTTGGCCTTGATACGGCTGAGCGGTTTGTCATACCTTGGTCTCAAAGTGGAGGACCTCTCACACGACCTGGTGCTGGCGATTGCTCTCGCCGACCAAGATTGTCCTCCAAAGTACAATTGAAAGCAGGCAACGAAAAAGAACCCGCCAAATAAATCCAAATTATGTCCAAGTTAGTTCAATGATGATTCCATCATTGATGAGGTCTAGAGTCTATACCCGTGTTTTCCCAACTGTAAGCTCTCCCAAGTCAGTGCATCCACTGTGCAGTCGCCATCGTGAAACCTGTGGCGTGCTTGAAGACCAAAACCGTTTCTCCATGTCTTCGCGTCCTGTTCGCAGCTTTTCTTGGATAGAACCAGGTCACGAAGAAGACCTACTCAGCAAGAGGTTGGAAGGATCCCAGTGATGACCAACCCAGTTGTCCTAACAAGGGCATTTGGACGAAGGAGGCTATCGCTCCACAGTTTTGATGCAGCAACTTGCAACACCCCCAAGAGGAGTTGTTCCATGCTCTTCCAAGGGATCTGGATCAAGAATTTGAGCATTATGAGCATCGGCATAAACTTGGGTTCCCTTGCTGCTGACCGGAACTTTGTGAGTAAACCACCGTGGCTCGCAAGAGTACGGAAGCGAAGCAAACAAAGTTCCAACCATGTTCACCTTATGTTGGAGGCCATACTAGGAGCAAGGACGCTACTAGGGGCTCCTGGCATCGCTACTAGGAGCACGGACGCTTCTTGCAAATAGTAGGGACCCCATGTCGATACCCGACGCGGATGGCGCTGCAGCCACAGTGGGCCGTTCGGAAGGACTGCCAAAACGCGGTGTTCCACTGCGTGGCGTTCCGGGGGTTCCGGGGGGCACGAGGCTGTTTGCTGTGCCAAGACTACGTAGCAGTAATGCCCTTGTTATGTTCGTAGCGATGGCCTCCAACCCAATAGCGATGGCCTCCACCTAGTAGCTTCTTGCTACTAGGAGGAAAAAAGAAGATCCCGCACAGTTGAGACAGGAAACAATCCATAGTGGATTGAAAAAAAACAGGATCCCAATCCAGTCTAGGTGAAAGGACAAGATTGGTCGGTTGAGAAAGGAGCGATGTTTCAACGGCCCGGTTGAGCTCAGCCCAATGCGATGCCCTTTGCTCCTAGTAGCTTCTTGTTCCTAGTAGAACTTATATATGAACTCATGATCATGTCGTCAAATTCCTTAGTCCGCCACCCTTACAATCGAAAGAAAGAAAAGAAGAGCAGACTGGAGCAAGACTAATCATATAAGTCACTAGTCATACATAGACCCCAAATAGAGAGAGCAAAGTGGATCCCCTTTAATAATGTGTTGGAAGCCGTTTCTATCTATTTGTGGACCACTATATAATGTTTTGGCATTAGCTTCGATCGAGCAATCACTTCAGCCGAATGTGTGGGGCAGTCGCGTTTTCAGCTACTAGTAGCGTCCTTTGCTCCTAGTAGCGATGCCCTTTGCTCCTAGTAGCTTCTTGTTCCTAGTAGTAAGGCCAGGAGCTACTAGTAGCGCTGCTCTTTGCTCCTAGTAGCTTCTTGTTCCTAGTAGTAAGGCCAGGAGCTACTAGTAGCGATGCCCTTTGCTCCTAGCACGGACTTTCGAGCTCAGGATATTGGCTTTCGAGGTCGGACTTCATTTGGAGCCATCCGAGCGACGACCTGGACGTGCTGGGCGCGCTAAGCACCTCGGATGATGTGAGTGTGGAGAAGTCCAGCCTCATGGTAAACCCGAAAAATGGATGAACAGTAGTTGCTTGCGGTAAGAAGAAAAGTGCCTATGAAGACGATCCTTTGTGTGTAACAAGAAGAAGAGAATCAGGATGGAGATGAGTGAAGCAGCTTTCTTTCAACCGCCACGAGCAAATTTGGAGGTGCTTGGGTGTGTCTTTGTTGGAAAAACAACATGACAAAAAACTCTAACATCTATAGTCTATAGGAGGCTCTCAAACAAGAAGCTACTTGTAACAAAGGCTCTCAAAAGTCAAGACATGTTGAGACCTTCAGAGCTGTGAAGTACTATATGAGGATGTCCCATTACCTGTAACAGTCGGTAAACACTTATCACTCTAGAGAAAAGCCTTTACTAACCTAACCATCATAATCCACTGTTACTGGTAATGGGATGTACCCAATATATAGGACTAGGGACAAGAAGCTAGTAGCTCCTGGCAGGACTCTTTCGGTGTTTACCCTCCCACGTGGTTGAGTCCTCCGTTTCCCTCCGCCTCGTCGGCAGTCGGCTGTCCCCCTCATCCGTCGGTTGGACCTCCGGGTTCTCTTTTCAGGTTTCATTCGACCAGGAGCCCCTAGTAGCTTCTTGCTCCTAGTAGCGTTATATGAAGGAGAAGTAAGGAGATAGAAGATAAGCTTTCTCCTAACATCGCAATCATATCATTCATCCGTCTTCGCCACGATTCGCCACGGTCCTGTCTTCGCATCGGGACTCACGAGGCTTCCCACGTGAGTGGCCCAAGAGCTACTCCAGCGAGGGACTCAAGTCGCTGATCGGCAAGCGAGGGAAGATCCCGGCGAAGCGCGTGGCTCGGACGGACAAAAAGCGTGGAACGGACGGGGTGCTGAAAGCTGGTGTTTTGGAGGTGTTTCAATATTTGAAGAGATGTGAGTAGCTAACGAGTGACTTTGATTAGGGTTGTATAACCTGGCAGTGGTTTTAGTTTCTCTTGGCTTTGCGCATAAGTCCATGCAAGGGTTTGCATACATATACATATACATATATATAGTGCATAATCTAATCTATTTCAGAGACACGCCGTACAATGTTTCACACCCATCTTTGGACCAGACTGCATTTTGGTGATCTTTTTGGGTGATGACAATTTGTTTATGAAATGCATTTGAATGATTCGCAATACATACCTGCCTGGAACTCCCAAAATCTATAGTCCTTTTAGTTTGTTTGACCATCAAAGACTTAAATCCGAAACCATCGAAACCCCAAAAGAAAAGGTGATCGTTTCGGGGTTCACTCTGAGAAGGGTCACCCACTCAGTGCGTCCAGTGGGTCCAATCAGGTGGCAGTGGCAGGGGTTCCAACTGCAGAGCAGCTGGACAAGCTGCGAAAGGTCTTGGAGAGCTGTAGACCCCTGCGCCTGGGGCGTCAGCCTGGGGATTGAAGTGGCTGAAAGTTGTGGACTTGGGGGAAGAGATCAGGTGTTTGGAATTCGCCACCTGTTTGGCAAGGGGGCTGGAAGGTCGCTATGAGGCAGATATGAATGTGCAAGAGAACGACATGATGTCATGATGTCATGAAATGTGTCCAGATGGCTCGAAAGGAGAGGTTCTCAAAACTTAATCACTTTGCGACAAATCCAAGAATGGAATTTAGATTAATAGCTTCTTGTTACTACTAGTAAGGCACTTGTTACTAGTAGCGAGGCACTTGTTCCTAGTAGCTTCTTGGTCCCAAAGATGTGCGGTTCGCCTTCAGACTTTTTCAGGGATGAGGGATGTTTGCCGCCTCCAGCGGTGGCTTCTCACATCAGTCAAATTACCGTCCAACAAGCTGACATCGAACCTGAAGATGGATTTCGAACAAATACCTTCCTGTAAGTTGTATATAGAACTAACTAGGTTAGTCGAGTGCTCTTCACAGGGTTCCATTGCACTTGTGTGGCTCCAAGTGGCTCAGCTCTGCTTTCCGCGAAGGCAGAGCTTCCACAACGCGGAGCTCGCGGCGCAGCTGGGCGGCTTGCACGTGGTCCGCGGCTGGGCGATCTTTGAAAGGCGCGGCGATTGGGCGCGGGGAGTGGTCGGCACAGCTGGAGCTCTTTGCCGATTCTTCGTTGGACGATTTCTGACTTGGTGAAAGATGAGTCATGGATTGAAGCTCCTGGAACTGCAAGTGGACACAAACGACTTGGGACGAATGTGATGCACAGGATAATTCTAAGGTGACACATGCCTGTTTCTGCAAAAAAAGGAGTGTGCAATGTTTGATGACTTGACAAGCAAGGTGGATGATCAGTTCATCCTCAGGCTCATATCATCCACGGTGACTTAGACCACTTCAACTCCACATCGTCATCCGATCCAGACATGTCCGAAGACGTTCCGAAAGCCGGGAGCCTGTCATCTCATCTCACGACCGACCATCATCTTGGAACCTGTCAATCTCTGAAAAGATACCTTCTTGTTGCTATAGTTAGTTGCTTCTTGCTCCTAGTAGCGATGCCAGGAGCCCTAGCGTCCTTGCTCCTAGTAGTAAGACCAGGAGCCCCTAGGCCCTAGTAGCTTCTTGTTCCTGAATCACACCTGCTGTCTAATTACAAGCTTCTTGTTACTACTAGTAAGGCACTTGTTACTAGAAGCGATGCACTTGTTACTACTAGCGAACAGTTACCCCTGCTCCCAATGGGACCCCCCAGACTTGACTCGACGCCGCATCGACTCGAATCGGTGGCGGCAGATTGGACCGCGCCGTGGGCGAAAGCTTCGTGGCGGAGCGTTACTGGTGGAACTCCTTCGGAGCGCAGCGCCCGCGGGGGCCGAGGGGGGTCAGGGGGGGTCGTATTACAGGTCAGTGGTTTGTCTTTGTGTTTGGCTAATAGGAGCAAAGGGCTTCGCTACCGCTAGGAGCAAGGAAGCTGCTAGTAGCTCCTGGCCTCGCTATTAGGAGCAAGAAGCTACTAGGAGCAAAGAGCAGCGCTGCTAGGAACAAGGACGCTACTAGGGCATGGGCCGCTGAAACGGATGTGATCTGGCCTGGAAGTGATGTGGCTTGTGGTAGTTAGGATGTTAGGATGGATGGAGTTCCAGAACAAGTGTTACTCAACTCTCTTTGTGTGACCGAGCTTCTTCCTATGGATTGGACAGATCGGACATGCGACTGGATCATAGGTCATACTTCAGCTCCAAGGTTTGTCAGTTGTGAAGAAGATAGGTCTTCAGCTAGGAAGATTGGGTGTTCATAGAATTGTTGAGAGATGGGGTTGATGTGATGGTGTTACCTCTTTCCCCACCCGTCAGGTGAGGGTTGTTTGATTTTATGGCAGCTGCCCTGCTCCTCTCCTCGTCTCCACTCCTCTTCCTCCTCTCCCGAGAGTGTCGGATGGCAGCGTTCCCCGCCGGACCTCAACGGCCAGACGGCAGTGTCCCCGCTGGACCTCAACCGCGAGTCAGAAGATATGCCAGATAGAAACGCCAGAAAGAATGTCAGAAGATGACGGAAAGCGATGAATATCGCTTTGAGTTGTTGGCCGGGAGGTAGTTCCGGGGGGGGGGGGGTGAAAGTTCGAGGTTTTGATTTGCA
>CAXAMN010025139.1:425318-509073 GCA_963970005.1 Durusdinium trenchii
ACTACTAGGAACAAGAAGCTACTAGGAACAAGGGCATCGCTACTAGTTCAAAATGAAATCGCACTTTGAAGGGGAGGTGTTCTGGACAAGTTGGACACATTCTGAGTGTTCAGTGTTGAGGTCTCAAGGAAGTCAATTTGAACTCCGCATGCGGTAGCACTTTGAGTTCCGCATGTGGCAATACAGGAGATCCAAGATGTTAGGTCTTAGGATGCTTGCTTTAGCACTTGCCTCAGTCAGAGCGACACTGATCATAGATTCTCGAAAACAAACTCGACCCCCAAGTGAATCTGAACTCACATGGCAAACTACGTGACGGCTTTGTCACGAGAAATCTGTCACCCTCAGGATTGGATCCTAAGGAGTGGAAGGGCAAGACTTATAGCCCCTCGGCGTGGGAGTGTGGGAGTTGTTTGAACGTCTACCATGCTTTGGACCTTTGGACCTGTGTCAGACAAGGACCGAAACGGGTGCCTCTCAAGACCCCTGAGACCCCTGTGATGATCTGGGTGGCTCCCAAGTCTTCCAAAACTATGAACGACAATGGACTGAGAGGTGTCGGTTCATGAGTCGATCTCCCACAATGTTCAGCAACGTTCTAGACATCACATGGATTCACTCATTGAAAGGCATGTCCCGTATGTTCCTTCCCCCCAGCACCAGAACGAACTCCAACCACACTGCCAGCTAAAATGGATCAAAATTGGCCCCGCCGCCAGTGACCCCTCCGACTCCTCCACCATCTTGGCCGACTCCTCCGCCTCCGACCCTGAGGCCTCACCCGAAAGCTGGAGGCCGAAAGCCGCGAGGACGAAGCACGGATGTGGTCCATCCTTTGCATCCTCCGCTTTCCCGAGCCTTGGAACCCTATGAACGGGACGCTACAAGTAACAAAGGGCATCGCTACTAGGAGCAAGGACGCTACGAACGGGGCTCCTGGCCGTACTGCTAGGAGCAAGGAAGCTACTAGTAACGAAGGGCATCGCTACGAACGGGAGCGATCGGACGCTACTAGGAGCCTCGGAACGTTCGGGGCGAAAGAGGTTGGAGTGGGTCCACGGCGGGGTGGATGCACTGCGCACGAGTTTTTGATTGTATTGTTTTGGAATAAAGAAACGAGCTGAAGAAAACAACAAAGCGTGTAGAATTTCTATGGTTTGCAACTGGGACCATTATTTATTTTGAACGTTCTATATAATGTTGTGTACTCTAAATTAAACATGCTTCATCACCTGCTTCCCTGAGAAAACATCCTTGGAGTTTGCCCGCAAGGACGTTTTTGCTGAGTCACCCCGGGTATTCCGGACATGGGGAAGTTCTCGACATGTGTTTTGTGTTTTTTTTGAATTGCAGGTGACCTATACATTTCTACACTAATCCACACAAGTGCCACTCTTTGTCTTCCCGTTCCATTTTCCGTATTAGTTTAGGGTTTTGGTAGTTGTGTGGTTTCGGATAGTAACAAAGAAGCTAGTAGGGGCTCCTGGCCATACTACCAGGAGCAAGGACGCTAGGAACGGGGCTCCTGGTTTCGGATATAGCTTAAGCTTTACTTAAGATGAAGACTCTCCCACGCTCTCCCATCTCTTTTCTGTGAAGACCGCGCCGCGCGGGCTGGCACCGCGGGGTCGAACCAACAGTGTGCCGCACGTCCGCGTGCCTTCAGGATGCGGACGCCTACTACAACCAGGGTGTGCTCTTGAACAAGATGTGCCCAGAGCAGTGTGAGCGCGAGACCTGACGGTTTGACAAGGGAGCAAGGGAGTACACCTGAGAGATACCAAGAGCGCGTACAGCATCAGGCATCAGGTTCTTTGAATCAAGTGCATTCTAGGTCCTAAGGGCAATCTCAAAGACAGCGAGGGCGGTGTGCAGAAACGGGTCAGGAAAAACACGGAAACACCTCCGCTGCTAACTCTGTGGCCAGTCCCTTTCGAACGAAGTGTTTCTCCAACTTCGCAAGCAAACGGATTTTGTTAAGCCGGTGACCCGACAGAGGAGAAAGCAGATCCGTTTGATTTCTAAGTCTTCTTAGTAGCAATTGCGTCCTTGAATTACAAGGGGTCGAAAAACCTTCCACTTCGCCCAAGTTCCTCCTCCCATTTCAGCCGCGCTTCTTATTGTCCATCCTCCGATGTTCCCCCTTGGCTTGCTTGGGTGATGTTTCCCCCATATGAGTGTAGTCTCTTTAAACTAATGAGAAAACTTAGATTAGACTGCAACTCACCAAACATGTATAGCAGGCACTCTAATTAGCTATAATTCGCTCTAAAAGGAAGAAAAAACACGGCTCATATCTGGATTTTCGCTTGGACAGCTTCGCACCTTGTTGCTCTTCCAGGTGCGACAAGGTGAAGTTCGGGGGTGCCAGCACTGCGAAGTTGCCAGCTCTGGAGCCATCACAGGCGAAGCGCCTTGGCGATAAAGCGCTCGATGAACAGCTCGGCGCGTGCCCCGAAAGGGACGAACGTGGTGATCCTTTGCATGCGAACCTGCCGTAGAGCTCCCGAAATGTGTTCTTTTTGTGAAATGATGTTTGGAAACAGAAAGGACGAGAAATTCTGTGGGACGCCAGACACTAAAGATAGATAATACATAGTAAATAGTTTTCTTGCAGAGTGCATGCCATCGCGTCCAAGACACTCCAAGATTGGTGTGCAGAACATCCAGATGAATGGAAACTTCCGTCCACAACGTCCCACTCCTATCAGGACCATCCAATGGGTGTCCAATGGCCAATGGACTACCCTACACTACTTAGAGATGTTTTCCTTGGAATGCCCATTGGATGGTCCAGGTACAATAAGATTGGATGAGAAAGATCTGAGGATCATCCCTGTAGAGCTGAGGATCATCCCTGTAGAGCAGTACTGCTCCTTGTTCTCACGCGCGGCCATCAGTGCCTTGGTGACATGTGGAAAGACCGACAGCCACATCACGGCACGGTCCAAATTGGGATGAAGATGCTGCACTTAGTTGTTTTTATGACTGCATAGTGACTTAGTGAAGATTTCTTGTAGACGCGTGATATCCGTTGATGGATCAAAAAGAAGGAAGTGATCGAAGTCAAACAAGCCAAATCAACATCAATCCATAGTCAACATGTTGAAGATGTGATTGAAGTCCAACATGTTCCATCTCGTTTCGATCGAACGGTTCGGTTCTTGCTCAGTGATCCCTCACAAGCTAAGTGTTGATCGAGAGGGAGAAAATACATTCCGATGCGTATCTTCAGGTGAGCTGTGACCAGAACCCCCAACTCTGAATGATGACTATGGTAGAGAACACTACTAGGAACAAGGGCATCGCTACTAGGAGCGATCGGACGCTACGAACGGGGCTCCTGGCCTTACTACTAGGAGCAAGAAGCTATTAGGAACAAGAATTAGAATTGGAACAATCAGCGCTTTCTTCGGTTTGACATTAGCGTGCCAGTTGGTCATGTGCCAGTTGGTCTACTGGCCCTACACCTACGCCATGAAAACTGGGATAGTGTTGGTGCGTGGCGAGTGCATGATCCAGTAAAGGGGATTCTCTACCATGTCTTGGCCACATTTTCAGGTGGTCTCTCAAAATCAAATCTACAGCGTTTTGCCTTTATTGTCCAGAGGCCACTTAGCCCAGCGCTCCCTGCAGGCTACTACCGGAGATCGCTCAAGGTAGATCCGAAGCAACGGCCGGCGTACATCAACCTCATCGGCAGTCTTGAGAGGAACGAGCCCGGGCACCAAGATCAGCGGAGGCTGATGGAGGGTGCTTGGTTTGGGTGAGAAGAAAAGGGATTCGGTGGGATGAAGCGGGAGTTTTGTTTGTGGTATGTTTGGTTACAGGGTGGAGATGAGCCTAAAAATAGGAGCAGTCATCATCTACAGGGAGACAGTGGGATGAATACAACCATTGGTGTCCATATGACTCAAAGTGCTTGTGGTAAGAGAGGAAGACACGAACCCCCCTCAGCCATGGGCTGTTTCGACAGAGCTGGGTTCGTGTGCTCTGTCAATCGGAGGGTAGGGATCGGTGTAGTAGTGATCCTCCCAGCTGGAATAGAAACAAGTCAAAGAAAACACACCTAATAGCGATGGCCTCCAGCCTGATAGATCCTTTGAGAGTGTGCACGTTTCAAGTTCGATGTTGGAGATTAATCAACAAAGACAGCGGATTGGACATTCAGATGCCAGCATGAGATTTCTAATTCTTGTTTACATCCAACCTATAAGGGTCGGGTGTAGGATGTCGAAATCCCTCGCATTGTAGAACAAACGTGTAACATTAACACGACTGAAACGATGCAGGTTCTGATGAGCGTTGTTTCAGCCCATCACGTGGTGGCCAATACACCAACTGCGACTTCATCAGGCACTCCAAGTAATTACATCCAAACACCAAAAGGCTGGATGAAAGAGCAAACACCTCTCGTTGGACCAACCGGTATCACTGGTGTGTCCCCAGACTCTACTTGATGCGAGGCCGGCCAATTGGTATGAGGACGTGCACGAACTGGCCATTGCGGCGGTTTCTCGGAATGGGAGGGACGAGGGACGGGACGGCAAGAACGACAGGTTGTCGCCGGAGTGATTGGTCCAAAACTGCATCGCTGGCCAACTGTACATGCTGCCCTTGAAGTGCGCGCAGGTCTTTCTGCCCGCAGCTTCTGCTGCACATAGAAAGCTGCGCTCGAAAACCAAGGAAGACCTGCTGCGACCAGGGATTGCTCTCGTTCTGGGGTTGATCACAATGATCAGCTGGACATGGCTGGACTTTCTTTATTTGAAAACTAGCTGTTCAGGAAAGAACTACCCCTTGAACTGATCCAAAACAGAGGCAATCAACAAAAACTGAGTCTTCAGCATGTGCATAGGCACTATCATCAAACGGGGTGTAGGGCCTTGAAGAAAGGAGAACTCTCCGAGATATGGGATGGAGTTTGTCAATTTTGCAATCGGAATTCCCTCCCAACCTTGGGGCCGGCTTAGCAGCCTTAGCTCTCCCCGCTTCTCAACCCCTCGCGCTCGTCCGTCGCAACGGTTCACGGAATCGGAGACTCGAGGTGAAGAATGGCATTTGGTACACCAAGTGGCAGCGGCCGCCCCATTTTGTTCCTTCCCTCCCTGCGTGACTCGAATGGAGGGGATGTATTGGGAACGGGAGCAGGGTGACCACGCTGCAAGTGCAACTTGAGCAAGGATAAACACATTCACAGAACAAGATTTGCAAAGAAAAAACAGATTAGCCAAAAAGAATCAAAAAGACCAGCTGGAGGTTCTGAAGATCTACAAAGAAAATACATGGTGAAAGCTCCTTTTTGAATATGCCCGTTCTCTTGCCAGGAGCTTCTCCCACCAGTGACCAATCACCAAATGAAAGCAAATTGAGCTATTTTAAGCCACGTGAAGGTCTCGCGAATGCCCCACTTAAAAGGTCAAGATCTTTAATAGTATGTCTATTTTTTTGGGGGGACGCAACCCGAAAACGGTGAAGTTCGGAGTCCACCACAGATCGAAGAGCTGGGGTCTGGGCAGGGCCTGGGTTCTCCACCTTGGTTATGAGATGTTTTTGGGCACTTGTTACTAGTAGCGATGCACTTGTTCCTAGTAGCGTCCTTGTTACAACTAGTAAGGCACTTGTTACTACTAGTGAGGCACTTGTTACTACTAGTGAGGGTGTTCCGTTTGCAAAAAAGTGTCATGAAATCGAGTGAGGTCCATACCCTAGGTGACCGTAGGGTCACCAAAGAAAAAGTGGACGATGTTCAGCTACGGAACAACGGTGATGTCTTTTGCTCGTTGGATTCGATCGGGTCAACCCTGCCGTCCCTTCTGGGCGGAGGCAAAGAGGATCGAGCTGAAAGATCCAAGTGCAAAAAGATAAACCTCACCAAATCACATATATGGGTAGAGTCTGGCTCACTAAGGTGGAAATGCGGTCTCCAGGTGGCCGGCCAGTCCATTTCCATCCTTTGGGAGATCCGGTTTGTAGCAGTCGTATGTTTCCCAGGTCAGAGCCTTGGTTTGGATCCATCCCAAAAACCTGAAGGTCTTGGTTGTTTGGACTTTCTTCTTCGATCCAACACTGACACTTTCTCAGGAAGCCCTTCCATGAGAGCAAGGACTTCGAATTGTCACGCGCCACTTGGGCAAAAACAAAGAACAGCTGCAGATCGACACTCCGTGTATGGACTCTTTGGTTGAAGTGTAAGGCTACGTTGGAGTGGTAGAGGGGTAAATGTAGGTAAATAACAATGGAGTGTTTGGGTGTGTTTGGGCATGGTGATGGAGGAACTTCTTGGAATCTTAAAGACAGCCCTGCTTGGGCGAGCTTGGGCTTGAGACCGAAGCCCAAGAGCGGAAGAGTTGGTCGGTTGACCCGTTGCTTCGTCGCTTGATCGGTCTGTGTGGGTGGACGGGTGTGGGTCGAAGGTGTCCAAGGTGATGGGGTCGCAGTAGGAGGACTTTGTGAAGAAGTTGGGTGAGCGCGCGAATGATTTCAGCAGGTCAGGTTCAGTGGCAAGGTTCATTTGTTTCAGGGTGTATTCTGCATGTTTTGGATTGTTTTGGAGTCTATTTCCACCAAGACCTTCCAACCAAAGGATTGATTTCGAAAGGACACACTGTCAGGTCCCCTGTACACCCCCAAGCCATCCCACCGACACAGGTCCGAGGTAGTAAATCTTAGTTTGGAAAGTTCAGATTTCAATGACCAGATTGCCCAGCGCTTGGACTGTGCTAGTGACCTGTTTCAAGATCCAAAACCAGTGTTTGCGGCCCCAGGGTGGGCCGTGATTCCGTCCATCATACATCTGCCAGGTTTCGAAGTGGAGGGCCATCTACCAGGTTTATGTGCCGCGGAGAAGGTGAAACCATGATGGCCTCCATCCTAGTGAAACACCGTCCCGGGCATTCTCGTGGCAGTTTGCATCCTGTTCGGACTTGGCTTCGCTGCAGTGCTTCTCTCCTGAGGCTTTGGAGGCCAACTTCCCCACCATCCGCGGGGAGTACGAGGCATCCAGAACGTGGTTTATTGGGTGCATTGATTTTAAAGGTGTTCGGGAGATGTTTGCAGAGGTTAGTTAGTTGGAAGCACTTGGAAACCTCAATAAGCTTTGAGTTTGCAGATATATGCAATATTGTTCGACAAGATTCAGACAACATATGACCTCCGGATGACATTCCAAAATCCAGAATTGTTCGCTCATCCGATCGAGATCTATCTTTGTAGTGTAGTACACTTCTATTTGTAGTACACGAGTGCACTGGGTGCTGCTTTCCAGGCCGCTAACGACACCAGGATGTTCCAGTTTCTTTCATGTTTGCAGCCATGAAAACACGATAGGCGGACCATCAGCAAATCGATTTCGTTGGTTCGGTAAAAACTTCTAGTAACAAGTGCATCGCTACTCGTACCAAGTGCCTTACTAGTAGTAACAAGAAGCTAGAAGCTATTAGTTAGAGAAAACGAACGGCGACCGGACGGAGCGAGAAAGGCCTATCGAGCGAAGCTGGCGAGTCGGAAAGACTGGGACGAGTCCGACACCACGCCAGGGCTAGGTGCGCTGCGCGAGCACGGGCGGAGGGCGTCGGGGGGGCGTTTTTTGGAGGGTGAAGTTTGAGGCCATCGCTTTTAGGTTGGAGGCCATTGTGAGTGCAAAAACTGAGGGATGTGTGTTGGGGGTTTTCCACGCCTTTTTTTCCACCCGCCGCCCTCATGCCAGGAGACGTGGGAAACCGCCCAGGGGCGCTCCATGACGGCGGTCTACGAAAGTCGGGAAAGTGGCAGGAGGCGTCAACGGAGTCCAGGTCTTGTTGCCGCCAAGTCCAGCAAAGGTCAGTCCTGCCCTCAAAAAAGAACATGGGATGTTTATTTTGTGTGTTTTTGTTGCTTCTTTATATGTTTTTCATATATCGTTTTGCTTTTTATAATTCGTATGTCTTTTTCTTAGGGTGCCAAAGATTGTCTTGAAGGAAAGGAAAATGGCCGTATTGAGTCTGGCATGGCTGGGGCTCAAAAGTTTTTGGCCGCGAAAGAAACCCAGTAGCGATGGCCTCCAGGATTTGGTTGGTGGTGTTCCTTCAATTTGGGGACGAATCCTAAGCTTTGCGAAGCATCATCAGGGAAGAGGTGGATAGCCCATCAGAGTTTTGGTTGGTCCTTGATACTCCTAGCTAGTGAAGATTGTATGTGTAAAATGTGGCAGTTCGAGCACTTTCACAAGAGTGCAAGAAAGGAGTTCATGAAGCCGCTGAGCAAAACAACTTGCTTCTGCTGAGTTGGTCCAACATGACAACGTTGGCCCTGTGGTTTGGCGGTCGTTTCACAATCTCTGCCAATATTTATTCATTCTGATTTGGGTCATGCGCCAACTGCGGGACCTACAGGAAGCTGGCTTAAAGCAAATAGAATAAAGACAAATCAAGACCAATGAGGCGGGGGATTGACGCACTGAGCCCAAGAAAGAAGTGACTATAGGCTCACTCAGCACAGTGAGCACGGGGCACTGAACTGATGGATGGTTTCAACCGCGCCGAGAGAAGGCACTGGGAGTCGCCCGAGGGGCTTTTGCAGGTGCCTCTCTTCACGAACTGCACCATCCAGCGGGAGTACACGGCACCTCGGACGCTGCGGGGAGTACAGGTGCCTCTTGTTACTACTAGCGATGCACTTGTTACTAGTAGCGTGGCACTTGTTTCTAATAGCTTCTTGTTACTACTAGTAAGGCACTTGTTACTACTAGCGATGGAATGAGTTTTTGAAAAAGATGAAGGCAACGCTCTTGGACAGGTGGATGAACATGGATTAACTATGACGAACTCATCGAACAGCGTCCTTTTGCATGTTTTTCACCGCAAGCTGGCGGAGAGCTATGTTTCACTGCCTCCAAAGCGTCACGGCGGTTCTTGTCGTCATGAGCATCTCATCAGGAAAGACACATTTTTGTTCTGCAGATTTCGTGAGAGGTTTGGCTTCCTTTCTGGGAGCCTTTCGAGGTTGCTCTGCTGGGGCGTTCAAGAGGGTTCCCTCTTGCATTTGATCTGCAAACTTGGGATGTCGACACATACTAGGATGTTTTTGCTTGAAACCCCGGAGAACATCAATCACAAAGAGCTTTGCCTGGATGGTCAGTTCTACTCAACCTGCCAGATTCACTCGTGATTCCGTGTCCACCACGACTTCGGGCGCTGTTTGGATGACATCCTGAAGCGCCTTTAGCTTGGAGAGCATTCCAAAGCCATGTCAGCCATGTGCATGAATTCTGAAAAGGATAATGAGACCTACCACCTTCATTCCTGATGAAGTAATTTTGCTCATGTCCCTCATCTCATGTTTCTAAGGTTGTTCTTGAAACCTACCGCTTGTTCAGTCCCCTTCATGTCTCATCTTGTCAGTCGGCCCTACACCGAAACTGAACAGCCTCCGTTTGATGACCTCCAGCCACGACATGCATCGAGGACCTCTTCCCAGAGACCACCCGGATCCTCCAGCAGTCCTGTGCCGATGCCACCGGCTTGGCCTTTTGTGGAGGCGGCGACGTGATCTTCAGCGCTTTGGCAAGGGTTAAGTTGTAAGGTGCATTAAGGTGCCTAGCTCCTAGGGTCCTAGCAGCTTCTTGTTACCTCCCCCTACTAGCGATGGCCTCCTAGCTAGTAGCTTCTTGCTACTAGTAGTAAGTTGTGATTAGTATGAGATGCTGGGTGGCAAGCTTCAGTCGGAGCGAAAGACACCTCTTGGATCCTGTACTTTTGTGGTGCTGTGGTGTTCTAAGTTTCATGGGGGTTTGACCACATGTCTCAACAGACTGGTTGAACAAATACTTGTTCAATGAGACCTCCTATATAAGCTAATGACTGCCGGTAAATGAGCATCCCCAGGTGAACTGTTCCATTCATACTATAGTTAGAGTTACAGACGCATAATAAGTACTTACTACTAATCGCTTCAATTAATTGATACTTAAATACTCTTGAATGCATATGTTGGCAGAAACCTCATTGAACATGGACCCAGAAACAGGGTAACATGATAGTTAGTTCGTATCGCAGTGCCTTCATGACGCACAGCCAACTCAGTTGCCAAGGCGTCTTGACCCCGGGTACTCGCCTGAGACCTCACTGCGGTCCCAGCAACGCCCGGCTGACCTGCCATTTGGCCATACGGGTGGCTTGGCGCTTCAAGAATCTGCACCGATGGGTACAGAGCATGAACCCAAACCCTTTTTTTGGGACACATAAAAAGAACTCCCTTGGCTGTCAAGACATGCAAAGACTGTGAATGTCTTGGATGATTTTGGTATATGTTCAGAGCACATGCATGTTTGGATCTCTTTTCCGGAACCGCTGTGCAACCGATGTTTGCGGAAACATGTCTGGTTGCCCTCACATGTCTCGACCGGCGTGGTTCAGGTCCCGAAGAGCTGCGATCAGGGCTGCTACCTCCGCGTGGGCTCCGAAGCGCGACGAGGATGGGAGGCCCCACGGGCGCTCGCACCCGGCGCGGTAGCGGTGGCGGTTTTTCACCAGTCGCGCAGTGGCACCACCCGGTGGGTGCGTTTGGCATTGTTCGGAAAGAAGCAACTGGCATCAATTCACGATCATTGACCCATGTCATCCGCGGTTTTTGTTCTTTGGTCATGCGTTGTCCGGCAAGAACAGAAGCCTTCGAAGAGCTGGATCTCACATGTGAAAAAGAATAGAAAAGGCAAACTGGTCAGACTGCTCTGCAAAACTCGGCCAGGAAGGGAAATGCCTTGTTTTCGATGACTCCTTCGAGCACGAGGTGGGTCGAGCCAAGAAAGCTGAGTCGTGGTGGTGTCTGCTGGTTGGAGGTATCTGTTATTTATATAACTTCTTCTTTGTTTTTCGGGGAACCCTTGTTCTTGCAATACTCCTGAAGGAGCTATTTCGAGACTTTAGATCAGTTGGTCGAAAAAATATAAACAAGAATATACGCCACTATATTAAAACGCTCCTTGGAAGATCAGTCGGCTTGCCGTCTCGGTTTTCAGTTTTGAGGATAACCTTGAGTACTGACGTCAGGGGTCGTGCGACTCGAATGGGAAGGGTTAGCATGAGGAAGGGAGGTGTAGGATCATCTCACTAGGGTGGCCACGCCTCTCACAGGGTTTTTTCTGCCAAGGAATGGTCGGTGTCACAAATGCTCCAACAAGCCAGAATAAACATATCCAATGCATATCCAATGCATATCCAACCATTTCCTTAAGAAAGAACCACGAAAAGGAGTCCCCGACTAAACGTCTCCCCCCACCCTTCGGCCCGAGCAGTGCACCGGAAATCTGAGACCGCTCAGGTGGTTTTCGCGGAATGCGGTCCTTCAGAAGCCTACTGTGGCGACATGGAAATGCAAAACGTTCCACCGCTTGGGAGGTAAAAACGGAAATTGGTTGGCCCCAAAAAGAACCACTTGTTGGCGCTGCTTGTACACTCCCTGGAATCATCTATAGAACTGGAGTTCACCACCATAAACCACCTGTTTGTAGTGGAACCATCTACCGAAGTGGTCGTTGGTGCCTGCCAGCGCTGGTGGCAAAGATGTTTGGACCTGTCGTCGTGTGATGAGAAACCCTGAATTTGCCATAAGCGTGGTCAGCATGGGCAGTGGATATCCTGTTTCCAACCTCAATTGGGAGGCCAAAAACAATGTCTTCTTTGGGTTAGTCTCGTGAGAATGATCTCAATGTGCCGTGTTGTGAGCAGGAAGAGATTTCATCTAACATCATCTAACCCAATGACAAGATGGGTTTAACGCCCGAGAAAGATTGGCATGAGAGCTGCACCACTTGGGAAGTAACTAGAAACCCACATAAATCCCTTAGTGGTTTGTAGAATTCTTCTTGACGACGTAAGAGTTCTCCAAGTGAAACCTAAGCCTAGTAGTAAGACCCGACACAACCTCATGAACTCCCCCCCAAATTCCTACATGTCCGCTTGCTCAAAACTCCAGATAGCTAGTAGCTAACAAGTAGCTACTACTGACAGGACGCAGGATAGCTCACGCTTCTTCAAGGAAGCTGCCCCCCCGCCGCCTGGTTCCTAGAGTAGGGAAACTCAGCTGACCGAAGCTTGCAGGTGATCGGGTCGTCCTCTTGGCGAACTTTTGGCATCCCAGCTTTGGTGCCTTGACGGAGGGATGTCCGGATGGATGCGTCAAGTCGAGGCAATCGCTACTAGTAGCAATGTTTGCTACTAGGTTGGAGAGGCCATCGCGAAAGATGTGGCTGTGGAAAGATGTCGAATGAGGTGTTTTCTAGACTAGACTCATGAAGCATTTTCTGGATTCCATGATCCCATGGAATGATCCAAGAAGCATGCGAAACAGGCCGGGTGGTGTCTCATCCCAGATCTCACACCTTTCTTTAAGCATCGTGCCCGTCCCCCCGGCGCCATGCACGTGCCTTCTTGGGAGGCTTCAAAAACGACCCGGACTGGCGGCAGAAGTCTGATGAGATGCTTGGTACACGTATATGTTCTTTTGCATTCAGCTACTAGGCAAGCAAACCCGTGGAGACCGGTCGCACTTCAGGATGATGGCCAGCGTGGACGTGGAGACCTTGCCGCAAACGGCGATGATGAAGTCGGCACCGACCTGACGGCCGGTCCAGACGATTCTGGGCCCGCCACTCCGAGCGAAAGAGGTTGGGTCCTTGTGTTGTGGTGGGTGAAGAGTCAAGACCGAGTGTCTTCCAAAACCTATAGCAGGTTCTTTGTCTTTTTGGGTGGAGTCAGCCATGTTCCTTTGAGTTTTGGGTTCCTTTCTGGGAGGGTGGTCGGGGTACTACAAGCCTCCAAAGCCAAGTGATTCCAAAAAGACACAGAACCTGATGCTTTCGCCTATAGGTCTTTCTTTAGGGCAAAGCAAAATGATGTTCTTCAGACACTAGGTCACGTATGAAGGCCTAAACCAATGCACTCCATGCATGGAAAATTTGCTGCCGATGTATGCCATACATGGAGTGGAAGAAGCAAGTGCGAAATTTCACATTTGGGACAGCTCGCAGAAGACTAGATGAATTTTAGTTACATGTAATTTGATAATTGCTTTCTTGTTGCAACGGAACAACAATTTGCAGGAAAGAGTAAATCCTGCTCACTCCAAGGTGTTGTCAGACTATTTATTGCAAATATATCGACGAGAACATTGCAAAAGCTATGTGCCCTTCATCAACCAAAATCAAGCAGCCACAGGGACAGACGGTGTAGGTAGGATGGCAGCGAGTGCAGCAGGGGCAGACGCGGCATGGGAGCTCAGGTAAATCGACAAGGAGTTCCACAAGGATAAAGCTATGATTATGGTTCGAAAGATGTAGGGTCAAGACCCACAGTGCGTTGGGAGCTTCCATGTATTGATTGATGTTTTCCGTTTTTGGAGGCAAAATAGTGAGACCGGCAACCCTTCGGATAACTCATACCAACTCTTAAGAGGCTGAAGAAAGGACGCACGAAAACACGACATTCCCTGGATTTATCCATGGAAGTGCTCTTTGGCAAAGGAAAATAATTCCTCATCCGAACTCGGGCATGCCATGCATGATCATCCACGCTTATTTCAGGGAGTGTATGTCTAGTGAAGTGCCCAAACCACCGTCATCTTCCTTCAAGGCTACTGGAGATGAGGGTTGGCTCATTGGACTTTTAAAGGTTTACTGAACTCAGTGTTCTGAAGGCTACCGAGCTTCTGATGGAAAGACCGAATGAACATCACTGTAGGCTGTAGGTCCATCAAACACCATCAACATGCTTTCAACATCTTCTGACGGCTCCCCAAGCTACCTGTTCCGCCTTGGATTGTGGTGAGGAGAATATCTCTGTTTCAGGTCCCCAATGATAGTTGAAGGTCTTCAGGTCCTCCTCTGCGAACTTGGGAACTCTTCAGATTCTTAGAGAACTTCCCCCCCAACTCATCCTTAAGCAGATAGAACAAACAAAGAATCGCAGCAAGACGTCGCGCGCCCCGGGGCTGTGCTCAGAGCCAATTCCTGAGTCTCGTTATGGCGCAAGACCCAAAAGCAAGTCTGCGGGCGGCAAAAACAATGGTCCGGAAAGATTGGATATCTGGAGAGGAATAGGAACGATGGATAGGAGCAACATGGAGACACAGTAGATACATTCTTGTTGAATCCATGCGTAGTTTTGGGAGGGTTCAAGAAGCTAGTAGTAACAAGAAGCTATAGAATTTAGTTATAGTTTAAATTTACTGTTAATTCTTGTTTGGGGTGAGTGTATGTATCAAAACACGCAAAACCGATCCCTTTGGTCTGTCGACCAGTGGTCGAAGTCGGGTTCTCCGGGAAGTCTCGAATGGGTGTTTTGGTGTTTTTGGGAGTTCGGTCGACTTCGTCGTTTTGATTTCTGCGGTGCGGTACTTTGGGGACGTTTATGACACATACAATATGTTTATAGTAGTAACAAGAAGCTAGTAGAAACATATGTTATATAAATATGTCTATTTCAGGTGGCCTCCTGTTCTCAGCCTCAAACAATTGAACAGATGAGGCAGGTCCAAGGTCCTCATTTTGTAAAGAACATCGCATTCATGAGGCTGTGTGACAATCACTCAAAAATACAGTGCACAATTGAAAAGCCAGGTTCATTGAATACGGTGACCCTTAAAACCCCATGCAGCTTCCAAGAGGTCTTGATTGACGGAATCTTTGAGATCATACCTTTGTCCTTGGCGCTTGATCATTTCTCAGACAGCAGAATTCGTTTGCACTGGTCATGTAGCGCTGAACGCAGTGAGTAGCAGAAGACCATTACAACGAACCACGGACCTTAGCCTCAGAATCAGATGGAGGACTTGAGCCTCAGATTAGACACTACGTACGGCACCACTCTTCACACGCAACGAACCCTAAATCATCCTAAATCATCTGAGTGATTCTTAAGATATTAACTTGCTCTTGAAGCTGGATTTTCGTTGGCAGATGTCTACAACTTTCTTCCATCAATGAACTTCCGCATTCAAGGGTTGATGTCTCCCTCAGCAAACAACCAAGAGGTGTGGGTGACGTAGGTTGCTATCAAGGCTACTTGACACGGTTCCATCATTTTTGGTTCTTAAGAAGGTCTTCAACCTCGACTGGCTAGCATCAATCTCAGTGATGGGTCCACCTGACTTGGAGGTGACTCGCCGGACATCACATGGCCCCGCCCCTGGGCGTCACCATGCGCCGCCGGGGGCACTCGCATGAGGGTGCTCCTTGCCATGTGCACCTCGTTGTACGCGGTGAGCGCACAAAGGGAAATCGATGCATGTATCCAGCAGCCAGAGGAGGGAGGGAGGGAGGGAGGGAGGGAAGTTGGAAGGAAGGGAGTCCGTTGCGAGCACAGCAGGGTTTTCCTCACAGATTCCTCTCCGGTCCGGCTGTTATTGAGGATCACCCATGTTTGCTTGTTTCAGCCCAGAAGAGAGCCACCGGGAGCCCTAGGGTATATTTTGACGTATTCGACTAGTTTCGTTTCAGACTTCTGTGGATTTTACTAGTAGCTTGTTGCTACTATTAGCGATGCCCTTGTTACTAGGAGAGGAGCTACTACTAGCAATGCCCTTTGCTACTAGTAGCTTCTTGTTTCTAGTAGCGATGCACCTGTTACTAGCTTCTTGCTACTAGTTACTAGTTGTTCTGCGAGGTCCCACAAGAATGTCCAATCGCCGCTTGGCCAGGGCCAAAATTGCTCATTCTCGGCAGCTGGCGGCATCATTGAGAGTGGGACCTGTCAAAGAATTGGCCCGCAGAATCACAGCATGCTGGCGTGCCTGCAACTTGGACTGTTTTGAGATGCAACCGGAATGTCATTCAACTAAGGCGAACACAGCCAAAGCTCCTGTCGGTCATTTGTTCAGCGGAAGCGGAAGGTAGGATTGATGGCCGGTCCAAGATCAAGTAGAGTAGAGTAAGTAGAGCTTCACCCGTGTTCCAAATCCCCTTTTGGGATCGCAGTTGATGTTTCAGGAAGCCCTACGCGAGCGATCCCGCTTGCCACTTTGGCCTCTTCCACAGCCGCAGCCGCGCCTGCTGCGCCGCCCACTGCGCCGCCTGCAACGACGAGCGGCGTACAACGTCGACGTCGACGGATGGAGACTGCTCCGTAGAGCAGATCCTACGACTGGCGCCGTCGTGCACGGAGTCCAGAGCGCCTTGTGTGGCTTTGGTGCAGATCGGCTTTGGTGTTTGTTTCATACTCAGGTTCAGGTTTCAGACATTGGCATCCTTCAATGCCAAGCTTGACATGCCGGCTTGCCAAATGCTGCCCAAACTGCAGCAATTCAGAATTTACAAGCCCCTGCAGGCTGCAAGCTATAGAATCCACAGGTTCAAACAAGACTCTATTACTTGCCTCGTTCTCCTAGGTGGTCGCCCGCGTCTTTGCTACCCACCCAGCACCAGTGCCAAGTGGCACCACTGCCACGACCACCACGAGTGATGTCGCGACGCATGCGGCGGTGTGGGTGTCGGAATTGATACTGCCGCTGGTGGCTGCTCGGTGAGGCAATGTGCTTTGAACAAGCTTTGAAGGGGGATGGTGGCCATCATATTAGATGCCCTTTTCAGAGGTGAAGACACCGTGCAGGATGTTCATGGTTGGAACATCCAAGCACCCTAGCTAACACATCCTCATGCTGCATACGATTGCATGTTGGCTATTGTTGGATTATATGGGCCTGAAGGTTTAGTAGTCAGCTTTTGGGGTGGACTGCCACGAAGCATTAAGACTCGCACTGAAGTTCCAAACCAGAAAAAGCACTTTCAAAACGTTCAAATCACAGCATCGCTACTAGTAACAAGTGCCTCGCTGCTGGTAACAAGTGCCTTACTAGTAGTAACATCTCAGCCCTTTCAGCATCGCTGACATATACATAGGTTGAAACATATGTATACATAGGTGTTTTGAAAGGCCAGGTGTTGTGAGGCTGCAAGTCTCTTCAAACCGCCCACAACATCCCACAACTATATATATATATATATATATACCACCAGGATTTTAGCTTTCAGATGCTTTAAGAGCATTTCTCAGGTCGGCTTTGCTGCCGGCGGCTGTGCCCTGACTCTTTGCTGCTACAGCCTCACCCTGACTCTTTCACCGTCTCGCGGTGCGCGCCGCGAGAGCGGTGAGACGGTGCCGGTCTCACCGGTCGGTGGGTCGGCGGCGTGTGTGGGTGAGCGGCCAAAGAGAGAGCGTGCGAAGAAGCCCAAGGCCAAAAGGGTCGCTTGGCATGAGAAGGCTCCTGGCATCACGACTAGGAGCAAAGGGCATCGCTACTAGTAGCTCCTGGCATCGCTACTAGTAACAAGACGCTACTAGAGGCTCCCTACTAGGGGTGGACGGCCCTTGGGAATGAGAAGAGTGAAGCATAGTGAAACCAATTGGTTTGAGTCTCAATCGAAGAGTCCTCGAGTCAAGCCATGCCGTAAAAATGACACAAGGGGAGGTTGTGATAATGTACAATTCGAATCTTTTCGAGCATTTATGTCAGCTTTTGTTTGAGTGCGATCCATGGTCCAGTAATGTCTTTGACACAAGAATTAGGGAGCCCATGACTTGAGGGTTAGCCTTTATACGCTGCACGCCAGTTTCGAGGGATGTTAAGGGATGAACTATGACCAGAATTTGCACCCTCCCTGCAATGTCTCCGCTTCGGATTCTTCGGTTCCAGAGTCAAGACCTCAAGACCAAGCCCAAGCATAGACCATCTTCTACCCTAACTCGTTTGGAAGTCAAACAAAAGAGATGGTGACTCAGGAAGTAAGTGGGTGTTCGAAAGCCAAGACACCACTGTGGGTCAAGTCACCTCATTCCCCACCATGACGGAGTCGCTGAGTCGCAAATTTTTGGGTGCGTTCACACGGCGCGGCGGCTCCTAGTTTCACATGCCAAGCACAGCCGCACAGCCAAGGCCAAGCCCAAAGAGGACATGCCCGATGCCTGTCCGCACAAAAAACGAGAGTGGAGTGGTAAACAATGCACACGATCACGGCTTTGGATTCATACCATTTCATACCCCAGAAAGAAAGCGGGTTGAAACAGTGGGAGATTCGGAAAATTAAAATCTTCTAGCATACCCGTTAAGTTTAGTCCATATTTCGGTGTGTGTGTGTGTGCTTGGGGTCTCTCCTCCCTATTCTACCATACACCACATACCATTCGAATTCAGTTCCACTTGTGTTGATGTTCTCAGCTTAACCGCACTGAGGTCCCTCTAAATTCCCTACAATTCGTGAGATGGGATGTATAACAAGAATTGTCAGCTGTCATCCAAAAGTAATCATGTTTGAACTCCACTAGTAGCGATGGCGTCCACCCTACTAGCCTCTTGCTCTTGGTAGCGATGCCCTTTGTTCCTAGTAGCTTCTTGCTCCTAGTAAGGCCAGGAGCCCCTAGTAGCTAGTAGCGTACCAGGACCATCCACTCTCCGAGGACTTGATCGATCTGCGCGCCGAAAACGCCGCCGAGACGGCCCGCGGTGCACCCAATCACGGCCACGAGCAATCGACCATCCAATTGGTGGATCCTTGGGCCACTGGGCAGAGCAAAGGGCATGTGTTGCTTGTAACAAGGGCATCGCTACTAGGAGCAAGGACGCTGCTTGGGGCTGGCATCGCTACTAGGAGCATTCTTTCTACTAGTAAGAAGAAGCTTCTAGTTTGATGTGGAGTGGATGGGATAGGGCGAGATGGGCTCGGACGGGATGTGTGATTGGTGGAAATGGGATGATGAGATAGGTGTCAGTTCGATGTGGTGGGCACCTCCACTAGACGAGCTCAAGCAACACGCCGCTGGATGTTTTGTGTGCCTGTTTTTGGGTTTTTGGGCTGAGTAGTGGCAATTGTATTACAATCAGTGATCAGAAGCACAGATGAAAATATAGTCAATATAACTAATCTTCATAAAGATCACAAGGATCTCTTAAGCAAAGCCCAACCTGCTTACCGCGAAATACCCTAGATTTCGGAGACGGAAACCATTTCAAGCAAACTTGACTTCGTGGTGTTTCCGAGGAGCATGGGGGCATGCACCTTTTGGAGGGACAATCGGTAAAGATCTTTTTGCAGTGAATAGGAGCTCAGGTAGGTTTGGACCCAGGGTGACTCCTTTTTCTTCCTGTTGGTTAGCTTCAACATCCACTACTTCTCTTCCAGTTGCCCAAACTTGTGGAGGCGGGAAGAATCACATGAGAACTGGAATGACACGAGACCAACTTTTGATTTTGAATTCCAAACTAAAGAACTCTTGAGTTTGCTCCTAGTCCATCTTCCGGAGCGACACCAGGTCCAATAGACTCTGAATACTCAATTCCTTGACGGGGTCATTTGAGTAGTAGCAATGACCCCCAACCGAGTAGCATCTAATGGCGACGGCCTGCACCTCGTTCATTCAATTTCATTCAAAAAAAATTGAATCGAAGGAACAAGAAGACGCTACTAGGGGCTCCTGGCATCGCTACTAGGAGCAAGGACGCTACTAGGGGCTCCTGGCCTTGCTACTAGGAGGGCATCGCTACTAGGAGCAAGGACGCTACTAGGGGCTCCTGGCCTTGCCACTAGGAGCAAGGACGCTACTAGGGCTCCTGGCCTCGCTACTAGGAGCAAGGACGCTACTAGGGGTTCCTGGCATCACAACTAGGAGCAAGGACGCCACTAACTAGGGGCTCCTGACATCGCAACTAGGAGCAAGGACGCTACTAGGAGTTCCTGGCATCACAACTAGGAGCAAGGACGCTACTAGGGGCTCCTGGCATCGCAACTAGGAGCAAGGACGCTACTAGGGGCACCTTGCCTTACTACTACGAACAAGGACGCTTCTAGGGGCTCCTAGCTGTACTACTAGGAACAAGGACTCTCCTGCCGTTCCACCCACCCGGCATCTCCCAGGCACCGTGCGCGCCGCTTCCACCGGACGCCTCGGACCCCGATCCATGCTCTAGAAGCGAGGGGAAATGGCTCCTTGGAACGAGCACCCGGGAGGGGGGCTTAAAGGAACGATTTTGGGGACGCTTCAGAATCATTTTTAGTGGACATGGGCATGTTTTAGACCATATAGAAGAGTACTTGCTGTTGGTGGTGTATGGTCGCAATAAACTGACTGCAAAGGCCTTAACTCTCTCCAATGCATGTTGGAACTACCTCATGAGAAACAGATGAGGTAGAAAAAAGGATATCATTGTATTTTGAGAGCTCGGTGTTCACCCGGTAACACAGGAAAACTTATTCAGCTGTGACATTATACAGTACAATTATACCATTGTTCTTGGCACAGGTCATCCTTTGAACCCGGAGTCGGCACAGTCCAAGTTCAACGTTCACCCATTAAACCAAAAACCAAGTGAAGTACAAATACCAAGACTTGAAAGATAAACATGTTCTTTCTCGCTTTCACTGAGTGCCACGCTGTTTCCTAAGGGCACAACTGGAGTCTGACTTGGACGCGGCCCTTTCTACGCACTGGTCGGCGCCCGACTTCCGATGGCCAGAGGCGCCAAAGGCGCCACCGGTCCCGGACGTGCGAAGGAGGAATTCGAATAGATCAAAAAATAACTAAAATCGAGTGCTCCCCACCATGACTTCAATCATTTGTTTTCATGTCATGGTTGTGTTGTGGGTTGTGTGGGCGCTTGCTGTTGAGGCCCGATAGTGCCTTACTGTTCAGTTCTGGGAGTGCCCACTGTGAATCTGGCCTTTGCTGTTGCGCTGGTAATAGAGCGCAACTCTCAGGTAAATGGCCTTTTTGATCCGGCACAACTCTTATAACACAACTCTGCAACAAAGCCAGGCAGCAAGCCGCTCCGCTGACTTTCAGCACTGGAACACTCTTGCAGGGTTGAATGAACTGTGTGGCCTCCAACTGGGCCGTTGTGAGGCGAAAAGAAGGAGGAAGGAAAAGGGAAAGAAGCGGGTCTTTTCAAGGCAATGCAAAGTCCGTTTATAGCATGCATGGACAACGATTGTAGAGCAGCAAGAAGGGCCAGCCCGGACTAACAAAGCCTAGACAAGCTCGGCTAAACTGGGTGGCATGGGCAAGGTAGCGGCGAATACCACTACCATTGTTGCTATCTGCGCTTTTTTTCCTTCTGTTCCCACTTATATTGCCAGATTGCCAGCATAATAACTTGAACCATTTGGGAACGAAAATGCTATGACAAGCAATCATTGCAGCCATCACAATCATATCGTCGCTGCTGTGGTCATAATAGGTGTGGGAGTAATTGTTTTAGGCAATTATATTATTGGTGGTGTTGGTGACTACTTTAGAAGCAGAATGTTTTTGGAATCATTTAATTGATTTTTTCTATATATAAAGCTATTTGAACGATTTTATTTAATATATATATATGAGCTACGGTAAAAACATACGAAGACTATTTTAGTAAAAAGGGCTAGGTTTGTGTATAAAACCCTGTAAAACGATAAGATCCACCTTAAAATCGATAATGCTAGCGTTATATATAATTATAAGTATGCGACGAATTTAAAACGCTGTAAAATGATAAGGTTTACTTCAAAACCGATGGCGTTTATTTTTTGGTTGAAGAAGAATGAGGAGTTTTGACCGTTCTTTATATATATATTAATTACGAAAGGTAGTTTGATAAGGACTATTTTGAGTTTGTTTTTGCGAAACAAAGGGATTGGATTGAAAGTTTGTTCGGAATTGAAAATTTGCTCGGAATTACAAATTGATAAATTAATATTCGATATTGTTATTTTTTTTTTCGCTCTCTCCGTATTATGGGATGATTTATTAATAAATTAATTGATTCGATGATTTTTTTTCTTTTTCTGTTGTTTTCTTTTTATTCTTTTTTTCGTTATTATTATTATTAGCATTTTGGATATAAGGTGAAGTTATGCACTTAGGAAATATAGTAATGTGACGTGGTTATGAGGTTATATAATATAACACGAATTTCATGAAATGGGGTCGCGCAAATTGGTTTCGACGTCGTACGTACGTATTTAGTAGTTTAATATAATATTGCATTTATAGATTATATTATTCGATATTAATGAGTATCGATATAATATAACCTCTTTGTAAAGCCTTATGGAGAAATCTCTCGCGTCGTGGTTTATATCCTAACGTGGCGAAATTTTTCTGTGTCGTGGAGTACGTTTATTCTTGGCAATATCGGTCGCACCCTTCCAACACTATCCTTACATGGGGATTGGTCATTGCGACGTGCAGGCCGGATAATATTGCAATATGAGACTATAATTGGTACATACACGAATGTTTACACATTGCGATTTTTATGTGCGCCTGTTTTCACACACCTTTACACAAACGAGCGTCGAAGCAACGCAGCCTCCCTGCAGAGCCGTATGGCGCAATCTGACCCAACGGTGTTCCTCTTGAGGCTTCTTATACTCTCTGGCTTTATTGGCTTCAACCATAATTGACCAAGCGATACGTATTCAAAAAACCAGAGACAATCCTTCATCAGAAAAGGTCCCGACAACCACCCGGTCCATTTCTACCTTTTGCCTGCTCAAGTAATAGTGGGACAATAATATATTTTATGTGTCTATATTATATTTAATGGTTATGCTTTTATTTGGCGTAAAATTCTCGTAAAAAAATGGAAAATATAAATATATTATCTTTGTTTACGAGGATAATATATTTATATATTTTATTGAATGAATTAATATTGATCAAAGGAAGTTTAGTGTGCAAAACTTCCGTGTTACGGATATTCAATAGTTGTTCAATCACCGCTCCGAAGCTAGCAAGTCAAGGTCTGCGGAACGACGGGTGCGAGACGGTCTCGGATCATTCTCAGATCATTCTCGGATCGTGTTTGGGATTAGAGTTTTCACTTGTCTCTATTTCGTGGCAGGTGCAGCACTTTGTGGATCTCCATGTGCAGATTTCGTGGCAGGTGCAGCACTTTGTGGATCTCCATGTGCAGATTTGGTGGCAGGTGCAGCACTTTGTGGATCTCCATGTGCAGATTGCGTGGCAGGTGCAGCACTTTGTGAACCTCCATGTGCAGAGATAGCGAATGCACGAAATGCTGTATTTTTCAACGGAACCGATGGCTTCGAAGCTGGCAAGTCAAGGTCTGCGGAACGACGGGTGGGGATCATTCGATCATTCTGGGAGCAACATTGGAGTTGGAGATTTCATTTTGTCTTGAAGTGAAGATTTCGTACCTCCATGTGCAGATTTGGTGGCAGGTGCAGACTTTGTGTGCCTCTGTGCACCTCCATGGCAGGCACAGCATGTCGGGAATGCCCATGTGCAGATTTCGTGGCAGGTGCAGCACTTTGTGAACCTCCAATGTGCAGATTTCCTGGCAGGCACAGCACTTTGTGCAGGTCCATGTGCAGATTTCTTCGCAGGTGCAGGACCCTCTATGTGAAGATTTCCTGGCAGGCACAGCGCTTTGGGAACCCCCATGTGCATTTCATGGCATGCGCAGCACTTTGCGGACGACCCTGTGCAGATTTTGTGGCAGGCACAGCACTTTGTGCACCTCCATGTGTGGTCCCAGGCACAGCTCTTTGTGAACCTCCATGTAGATTTCGTGGCAGGCACAGTGCTTTGGGAACCTCCATGTGCAGATTTCGTGGCAGGCACAGCATCCGGCGAGCTGCTGGGTGAGAACTGGTGACTTTGCATGGACTTTTTTGACCAACCGAAACGGACCAACCCTGAAGCTGGATGATGAGAACTGGCGATTGTCTTGTACAACTGGAGTGCGCGGAAGCTTAGAACTGGCGACTTTGCAGTGCAACTTCAGCACGCGGAGCATCTGGCAAGCTGGAAGATGAGAACTGGCGACTCATAAACCACTCATCATCACTACGCCTCACACACCACTTATCACAGCACAGACCTTGCCCAGATGGCACTGTGGTCAAAAAGTCGGGAGGGCGTGCGGCTGACAAGGGACACGGGCATCTTGTTTTTGGTTGGGTTCCAGTCGGATTGGGTTGCCGCATGTTCAGCACCCCGGTGTGGGCCAGTGATTTTGCTTTGGCATGGACAAAACCCAGTGCGCTGCTGTGAGCTGCTAATCCTGCAGGAGCACAGACCTTGCAAAGGTGGCGCTGTGTGGGTGGGTGTGCGTGTGTGTGTGTGTCAAAAGTCCGAAGCCCATGCGTTTGACTCAGTGAGTGACAAAAGGGACGCACATGGTGGAGAGAACGTGGACACTCCTATAGGTCAATTTCTTCTTTCAGGAAATTTCTGTCTCACACCCGTCGTTCCGCAGACGCCAGCTTCGGAGCCACCGGTTCCATTGAAAATACAGCATTTCGTGCGTTCGCTATCTCTCCACAACAAATTTTGTGTTGCGCCTGCCACGGCATCTGCACAGGGAGATGCACAAAGTGCTGTGCCTACCACAAAATATGCATGTGGAGGTTGACAAAGTGCTGCACCTGCCACGGAATGTGCATGGAGGTTCACAAAGTGCTATGGAGGTTCACAAAGTGCTATGGAGGTTCACAAAGTGCCAAAAAAAAATCGTTTCAAAAAAAACGATCCTCCATTACGAAACAAAAAAAATTAAAGCTGGATCCAAACAAATTAAAAAACATTTTTTGACAATATTATCCAAAAAGACGACAAAAAGATTTATAATCTATCTGATCACAACGATAATTATCCATTGTAAAAATTTTTTAGTGTAAATTTTTAAGCACCCATAATTGAATTTCTATTTGATATTTACTCACCAAAGAATCAATAATGTCAAAATTTAACAATAGAAAATAATTGAGCTCATAAAATAATTCCCTTTCTGTCCATGTAATTTGCAATGTGCTATTCTATTACCTGCTCAAATTTTACAAAACGAATGTATTGCATGTTCCTCGCCACCATCACATGGCACCTGTGAACCTGTCACAACAGCCGCACAGCACTGGTAAGAACTCCTGCAGCGACAACATGCAGAACACCAGCGAGCACCCAGACAATGTGCGAAGCCAGAAACACTCATGCCCCTCATCAGACAATTGAAACAAAAACGACCACAAGAGCATGCGGTGCAAGAAGCCGCTAGGATTTGCAATAAAATGCTAAATCTTCCACAGCAACTGTGGAAAGGGCTACTCTGCAAGTGGCTCGATCGTAAGATGATCTTTGAAATTCACAAAACAAAATGGTGCATGCAGAATCAGCCAAACATTTTTGAATGAAGCAGAGTCAATCAAACGACTCCAACAATGTTCTGGTTCTGCACCACGCCTCGCTAAGGTGAGAAGGGTGAGAAAAGTTGGCTGTAAACTTGCTGTGGGCCTAAACTGACAACGGGCCTGAGTTCGCCACGAGAGCGCACAAGTGGAGTGCAATGATGCCAGTCAAAGGGGTTCCCTCCACCCTCAAAACTGCGAACGAGACCAAACGGTCACTGCATCGAGTGGCGAAAAGGTAATTGGGTGCGTTGCAGGAGCTGCACTGTTTGTCAGACGGCCTGATTCTTGCCCAGGAAAATCAGTTGTTGCCTTGCCTAGTTGTTTGGTGGGCTTTTGGTTGCCATGTTGTGTTTCCTTCCCTTCAGTGGTGCAACATACGAATACAAAATTGCTGTTCTGTGTCACTAGCACTTGAGTGATCGTCGCCTGGCTCGCTTGCGGACAGCGCGCTGAAAAACATGAGTGAAAAAAATTTGGACCAGTGTTTGCACATTGCGTGCGCAAAGCCAAAGGCCAGACCAAAGGCAAAATCAACAGCCAGGACGTCCCTGCCACGGTGGACTTTGAGGCTGAAGGATGTGTTGATGAATTGCCTATTGCGCGTGCAAATGATTTATCATTGTGTGTTTGTGCCTGCCTGCGCAAGCCCTGTGAGAGCCACATCAGGCTAATAAAGATGGTTGTGTGAACCTTCGACGACCACACGGGTACTGTTTTGCACAGAAACAGTGTTTCATGATGTTTGAGGAAACAACTGGACATGGCACAGAGATTGCACAAACAAAGGCCACTCGCAAAAGGATGATACCTGTGCAAAAGCCATTTTCCTCACAATGTGGAAGCATAACGTGGTTGCTGTGATTCTTCGACATGCGGTGTTGTGCTCAAACCAAGGATTGCTTTAAGTCGGCGACCCAGTCATGTTTGCATCCGTTTTTCGATGTCGAGGTGCAATATTTCAACAAAACACCTGAGCATGGCGAGATGACTCAGGAGCAAGAGATGAGTCACCAGCGAGAGATGACTCATCCGCACACGAAAGTTGTACTGCTCTCTGGCTTGCCAGCTTGCGCTGAAACCATGATCAGCGACATGTACGGATCCCCAACAAAGCAAGTCACACCCATCAACCCAGTCCAAGCTCTTGTTCTTTCAATCAAGCAGTGTCCCTAATCATGATCAGCTGCACATGCAGGATCCAAAACAAAACAAAACACGCTTCCTCAACGCCCCAGAGCAGCAATTTGAGTCCACCTCAGTTACCGACAAAGCGTCGCCACGCCTTGGCTCTAAGGCTGGCCATCATGCACACCACGTCACCAACTGCAGAAACGCTCCCCAAAAAAGACACAACTCATCCCCAAAACTGCTCAAGTGAATATCTAACCTGGATGTGGCCTTGTCCCGCATCGAGTCATCAAGGGTGGCTCCCTCTTGTGCCCAACAGAATCCGCTATAGTCTAGCTGGTTAGGATACTCGGCGCTCACCCGAGCAACCCGGGTTCGAGTCCCGGTGGCGGAATTTGTTAAATGTGCGACCTGCGCAAAGCATTTCTGTACGTAGGCTGCTTAAAATTGTTCATCCTGATCACGGCTCAGCGTAAAGGCAAACTCTTCCATCTTGGGTCACCCATCAATAAGAAATGTCTCTTTCCACACACGTCAAGCGTTGCACGTGCCCTGCCATCCTGATGAGCCAAAAAGGCGAAAGGGGAAAGGAAAACCGAACAAGCCCCCACAAAACCCCAAACCCCAAACAAAAACCACAAAACGGAAAGGAAGCAACCTGTAGAGGCAAACTCGTGGTGCCAGACAGGCAGTGAAACAGGGGCGGTGAATTCAGCTAAGCCCTCAAAAGTTCTTGTCCATCCACGAACTGGCAAGCACATCAATGCATGGGCTGCTGCCCACGGAGGTGGGTATCAACATTCAGCAGCTGGTTTAATTACCAATGTCTTTTGGCATAAGAGCAGGAAGGAGACCAATGACCCACCTCACACACGCTCACATGCAATGCCACTGGCGAGCTTTCAAAAAGAGGCGAGGGAGTTGCTCCTCCCCCGAATCGCGGAGTTTATTTTTTGGAAAGGCAATATCTTTCAAAACTCCGTCCTTCACACCATGCACCAAACAACGACGCCATTCTGAACGTTCAGAGATGGCTTTTCAAACATATATGCAAGCATATCAGGCTGCACGGCAGGAAACCTTCGTTGAACATCTTCCCTTCTTCCCTCTCAACTGAAAAGAAAATACAGACTCAACGCGCTGAATCGACTGACGGCCGCCATTCAACAAAATCAATTGAATCCACCATTCCATTCAGGCAGATATGCCCCCCGGATGGCCTGGACCAATCATGTCCATGATTTGGAAGATATCAAATGTTTGACCAAGAAGAATGTTGACCTGAAGCAAAACTCCGCATTGGTGGGTGGTTGCCCATAGAGCTGATTTCGGTGTAAGGCCTGGCAAAAAAAACCCTCATGTTACTCTCACAGTGCTTTCGAGTGGAGCGGGCAGACACGAAGACACAAACCAGTGTTTCATCGAAGAGAATGCCTGAATCGACATGCCTGGATCGACTTGAAGCGTAAGTCCATGCCAAGGATGTCCAAGATGGGCAGTTCGTTTCAGAAGCGATCGAATTTTCTCGGAGCTCAAAATGGCTGGAGGTGATTGGGCTTTGGCATGGTAGCCTGATTATTCCATTTGGATTGTTCCATTTGAGGTAAGCCCACTTGTCATCCTCGCACAAGATGCCCTTCGACCTCAAATTCTGAATCAAGGCGTCGTCGCTTGCATCTAGCTTCAATTGCTTGACACGTTGACCCAACATCTGGAAGTAATGAAGAAACATCGTCATTCGAAATAGCAAAGTCATTTCCCCTTTCTCCTTAAGCCAATTCCATGCCTTGGCCTTGGTGAGCATGTTGGGTATGATGCTTCCACAATTACATTCGATGAAAAATATAAACCTCTTATCGAGACTAAACTGGGCCAAGGCATCTAGCATTTGCAGCCGCTCGTCGGAAAACATGCATTCCAAGAAGTGGTCTGCACATGGGTCAACAACAGCCCCGGCATGGTCAAGTAGCATGCTCAAGAATTGTTTTTGTGTTCCCACATGGTCCTATTCATTGTATAACTCCATATTTGAGCTCAAAAGAGATATACACCCACGATCAGAACTTTATCCATTTCCTCGATGCATACGTATAGAATTTTGGCACGAAACAGAGGGTGGCCATTCCATATAGAAGACGCAAACCTGGAAAGGATTATGCACCTTGTTCCTCACAATCCTTGGTCTCCATATCAAGTGACTGCTTGAAAAGATGCTCCCACACTATATACAGGCAAGTTGGAACGCAAGATTTTTTAACTTCGACTGAGGATCAAACAAAAAGTGTTTGTACCTATTCCCATGGCATGCCCCATTGAAGGCATCATTACATTACAACAATTTGTTTTGAACTAGCCTCATCAAAAGCCTTTCGTTCATGCATTTTCTTGTGCCTCCCCGTAGATCTACCTTCAGGTATCTTGGTTTCCTTCCATTGGCCTAAAAAACCCATAATCGGTAGTTTAGAATCTTTATATTTATAAATGATTTTCAGTTTCAATGACCGCCGAGGCATACATCCATATAGAATAGCATGATTTTGTTATAAAGGTTAGCATCATTCATTTGGGTAATGTTCCAATAGAAGGCCATTACCATAGCGGCATGTTTTAGGACAATGGTACCGTCATATTATGTAATGATGCAACTCTTGGCCTCCTATACGAATTGACGCCAAGTAAAGGTATCATTAATCATTTCCTATCGAATCCGAAAAACGATCCATTATTTAAAATATTAAAGGAGATTTACGAACGGGCATGTTATTCAGGGAGATCCAACAACAATAATTTATATTAAGACCCCCCATATAATCCAATCCATTCAAAACGGCAATCCATTATTGTAGACATCTGCTTCCAACGAATCTAAGAAGATTTCACAAAACCAAAACGATTCCAAACTAATGCATACGATTTAAAAAAATGAATTTATATTTTTATCGATAATAAATCGGAACCAAAAAAATTTCGATTTATCTATAAAAATTCATATTTATTTAATTAAAAAACAATATCAAAACGACGATCATAATTACCAATGCATAGAAAAACTTTTTGCAAAATACAATAACATTCCCCAATAAAAATAAATATATATTTATTTAATAAATTTTTCCTAATTCAATTTCCGCCCCAAATACTACCTATTTTTCCAAATCGTATATTCTATTCAATATAAATTATATATATAATAATTGTCTTAAAATTAATATTATATAAACCAACATCGAAATACGGAAAAAAATAAAATAATTTACGATCCATAATTAATTAATTAATTACGACAATTTAAACAAATATATATAATACCAATTAATTTTTTAAATCACCAAGACATTTTCAAGCCGAATATTATTCCAAACCAAATATTCATAATAATTCAAATTACGAAAAACATTCCAAAAAAATACATTATAATATAACATTAAATTAAAATTTCTATCGTAAAAAAAATATACGTTCGTATCCATAATATATTTTCAATCATATATTATATAACCGAATAACCATTTAATACGCCATATTCGAAACTAATACACTAAATAACCATAACCAATCTTCATTCATTTTCATGCAAATTTAACAAAAACAAACAAATATATTATACTTCCACCAACCAATAAAAGTTAATTAATTATAAAATAAAACAACCAATAAAGAATATTATATCCGGCCCTCGAAAACAACTACGGAAAGAACTCTTAATCTAAAAATCGCGTTTATTAATATTATACTTAAAACAACATTTAAAATATATACATTTTTACATTAAATATAAAATCATACCTTCGTAATATATAAATTAATATAATAATATATACTTAAGAAGAAAGAGACACGAAAGGCAAGACAGCGGGAAGAGAAGAAAACACGAGAGGCAAGAACAAAAATGCAATGTTCGACATGGTGATTTATTCCCTCGGAAGCGACCTTTCGTAAATACAAGTTCATATTCACTTTAAATATTCAAACATATGCTCTCGAAATGTTCAAAAAAATTCTTAGAAAAAGAATTGCCCCATGGCTCAGATCATCGGTAAGCATTAAATCGGAACATCATAGGAATTAAACTATCCTAAAACCATAAGAGGTTTACGAAGACGTTTCCCAAGAAAGAATTGATGTGTTTCACAAAACAAACTCTAGGTATGTATCCCCTCGGGAAACACCTTTCGTGATTAGAATTTCATATGCACTCTTTCTAAATGTTCACGAGGGTTTCAACTATCCTGAAATCATGAGAGGCTCACGAAAATGTTCTCCAGGAGAGAATTGAATCTAAGGGGGGGGTGAGGGGTAAGTTCCCCCAGAAGTGGCAGTTGGAATAACTGGACCTGATCGAAACACCAAGCAGTCAAATACAAGCGGTCGGTGTGCGAGCTGCGGCGAAGCACACCTTTTCTATGGCAGTGAATGCAGTATTGGGCTGCTGAGTCTTGAGCCAAATAAATTATGCCGAAAGCGGACTGAAGAGCTACAAATAGATGTGTGTACAAGAACAGGTGCTACACACGTAGACGCCCAGGGGGACCTAGGACCCTACTAAACACAAAACAGACACAAATTTTCTTCGTGTCGAAGCTTACGATCTCTAAAGTACAAAAGGTTCGCAAAACGTTGCAAATGAATTCAAAAAGTTCTGACTTCGCAGAACTCAACCGTAGATGCCATTCTGGCTCATCTAGATTGCGTCAGATAATCTTTACAAATCTACGAAAGGCATATTTGCTGTATCGAACTTTCCGGAATATCGGAAATCTTCTCTCTCAAGTCAAATCATCAAATTGAAGTCTAATCTATAAGGCCTTAAGTTCAAAATTATCTGGGTCATTTTACCTGCATTTAGCTTTGTGGCATTTATCTAGCAATGCTCTAGCCGGTATATCGGCTTCTTAGAGCGGAGACTACCTACCAGTCCCTGTAGCCTCGGTACCCGGGGTTCCAAGATGACGAAGAGGAACCGGTGTACCACCATGAGCTTGACGCTCCCGAGGACCAGGGCTGGTGCCAGCCAGCTTGGCGAGCTTGTTTCTTCTGCCGAGACTGTTCCTTCAAACGTTCAAGCCGCTCGGCATTCTTCTCCCACGCTTCTCGGCGGATTGCTGGCCACGAACTCTGATCTTGTGTCGGCTGGCAAGCGAAAAATTGCACTGAAATGGATGATGGTATCCCAAATCGCTGCTCTTCAGACACAGATCAAGATGGTTCAGATGCTTGAGGAATTCGTTGACCTTAATGGTAGTCTCTTTCTGGCGTGGAGGCTCCTCATATCCGACACGTCCACGATCATCCGGAATATCGGATGTTCTTGACCGCAACGTATGCATGTCCTGGCCGTAATTTAAGGCGATCTGCAGCATGCAGTCGCAATCGGCATCCAGACCTTCCAAAGCAGCGAGCTGCTCACTGGCGAGGGTTGAGACCTCCCAGTTATAGGTGATGCGCTTACTCGGCTCGCGCTTCTTGTTCGCAGAAACAAGAATCTGGTCAAGGATGGTTAGGACTGCTCCGGTTCCTGGATCGGCGTGTCGATCGCCCCGGAAGTTGCGGTTCGTGAACTGATTAGCATCGCACGCGATGACGTCCACCTGGTCTGCCACGGCCGTGATCAAAATCTTCATGATGGCGTTCTTGCCGGCCGTAATACCTGACTGAAAGGCATGAGCATTGATGTGGAAAGCGCAGACTCGAAGTTCAGGCATGTGCATGCGCTTGCAATCATTCAAGCTCCCGGTCCGGAATGTCGGACACTCGTGGAACAATGCCTCTGCATCCACTGGCGAAGCTTCAATGAATGTGGTGGATGCTTGTGCTACAGCTAATGTGTCAGGGCAGACTGTTGCCTCCATGTTATTTGCTGGATCAGCGCCTTCTTCAAGGGCAACACGGAGGTTCTTTCGGACGCCACGGTCATCGGTGATGCCTCCATCTGTCTCTTCTTCAACCTTTCCCCAGATCACGCGGAATGTCGCGGCATGGGCTACCCAGGCTAACCGTTCGCCTTCAAGTTCAATCCTACGAATGAGCTCCAGTCTTGAGGCGCCACGTGGATCACTGGAGCATACGGCTGCGATAGCGGGAGATTCGCCATCCGATGTAGCCAACACGCACAGGCATTTGTATTGGTTAATGAGCTCTCGATGACGCTCGATGCCGTTGGCTTCAAGAAGGATTGTGATATGGGCTGTGTTCCGGACAAGGTAATGAGGAAGCACAGCGTATTGATCGGTCTCGGCGAGATCCCTGGATAGCGGCTGCCTGCCGTTGAAATGGAGCAGGACACTGACGTGCTCAGTGGACCGGAGAAGCCGGGCTTCATCGAGATCAAATACTCCCTGGTTCGCGCGATATCCCTGCATGTACGAACGGCTCAGCTCGACAATCTGTCGCATCTCCGCGCCGGTATATCGGCGATTGGAGTCGTAATAGCAACTTGGCCGAATGATTGGGTATGGTGCCACATCAGACTGTTCGTCCCAATGTTGAGCAATCGAGGGAATGGTACGGCTCCTGTAGGTTGGATGGTTCGTGTAATGGTATTTGCTGACTCCTTCGAGTACAATTCGATCCATCGCGGCATAACCTGTTGAGCCGCCACCGAGAACAAGGTCCTTGATTTCTTGCAACGGTGCAATCGACCGACATGACGGTCGTCAGGATGCCAACCCTCGGACTCGGCTGCGAAGGGAATCGTGAAATCAATTTCTGCGGTGATCTCTTCGCGCTCGTGCTCACCCAGCGGTGCCGGCATATCGGCGTCTGGGACGGTTGAACAGAGATAAATGCTATTGCAGGAACAATGGTTACTGGCATCGTGGTAGCAGTCAAGGCATGTTCCATGTCGACATGCTCTGCAGAAGAAGAGTACTTCAGCATTTGCACAGGTCAAACAGGTCATCTCATCTGGGCGATGATGGAATTTAGTTGGTTCTTTCTGTGCTTTCCTTGCATCGCTGATGACCTCCCGCGCCCGCGATGTCGCACGCTTCTTGGATGATGCTTCGATGTACTTCGTTTCCGGAATATCGGAAAACGAAACCCTGCGACTCTCGGACGGAGTGCGGGCGGCTCCCGGTGCATTGTCAGCCTTCTTAAGGACAGTACGAGACGGGGTTCGTGACCGTGCACGGGAGGACCAGACCCTTGTGCTCTGCTTCTCTTCTTTCTTGATTGCTGCAGACGATGAGGCCGCTGCTGAAGGATCATCCGGCATATCGGACTCTTCCTTCTTTACAGTGCCTTTCTTGACCCAGGTGCCTTTTTGGCGTGCTTCCGCGAGGTCGTCCACCATGGCTGCGTCTAAATTACTTATGACCTGAACTTCATCGTCGTCGTCTGCCGGAATGTCGGCGTCGACCTCCATGTCGTCATCATCGTCTAGATCAATCAGGTCATCTCCCTCTTCCTCGGTCGTTTCCGACAACGAGCGCTTCTTAAGACGACGCATGTTAGTGGCTTGATCCTTCCAGTCGTCGTCGAGGGAGAGAAAATTCAGCCATGTCTCAGCGTGGATCTTGGACATGCCGTGGAGCTGATGGCGGTCAAGTTTCTCTTCGGCCTCATCACGCCATGCCTCGACCTCGCGAATCTTAATATTCTTAAACGCAAGCCGCCTGGTTTCAGCCTTGAACTTATCGTGGCCTTTGCCTACCAGCCTCAGTACCTCGCAATAGAGCTGAGAATAAAAACGCAAGTACGGCTCATCGGGTACTGACATGGCTGGAGTGGAATCTGGGACATCCCACAGCTTAGTTGACACGCAGCAATTGTTCCGGATGTCCCATGCAAGGCTGAAAAGACCGGCCGGAATAACGGCCTTGGTCAAAAAGTATCCATTCTTGCTCAGGCAGAAATCTTCCATGAGCTCTGGATGCTTTTCCAGCGTAGCCTTAGACAAGACGAGTATCACATTGGCCGTTGATCGAATGTGTTCATAGGAGACCAAAAGTCCGTCGATCGGCAGGAAGTGGTTCATGTTACGCTGCTTATTGCCGGCTGTACTGACGCCTCCGGGAAGGAGACCGTACTGCTTGATCGAGCGGACGTGGCGATACTCCGTCATGTGAACCAGCGTGTCCGGCGTATCGGAAAGCTGGCACTTCGGGATCTTAAGGCCGGTTAATGGAGTTGCGGCTCCTCCCGAATGGCTGGAAACGGCTTGCGCAAAAACATGAGCTGCCCTGTACTGCGTATATAACTGGGCCAGCTCCTTGCGATCCTCAGCCGTCATACCGGCTGGGTGGATCCACTGAGAAGGGTTACTAACAAACTTCTCACCCTTCTGATGATCGGAAGTGCTCAGAATGCCAACCTGGTACCTGCCTTTGTGATTATACATAATAGTGATGGCAAGCGGTAGCAGCAGGTTAATGCGCTCGGCAGATGCTTCACACCATGGCTGAATCTGAGACTTTTGCACAGCCGGGAAGGCAAGATCTTCCTTGGCATGGCAGGTGTGAGCCCAAACGCTGAGCATCTTCCGAAAACGAGCCCCGGCCATCAGCTCAAAAATTGAGAGCGACTGATCGGCATGGGTCCATCCGGAATGTCGGAGGATCCAGCTCAACTCGCGGCTCATCTTATCGTAGAGCTCGCTCTCATAGATCCGGTTTAAGGCCTCTTCGCTGAACTTGAAAAATCCGGACCAAATCATCCACAAGCAGTAGACGAAGGCTGAGCTGACGCTGTACTCTGGCCGTTCGAACGCAGAGTCCATGGCGCTGGGGCGAGGACCGGCATCACGGGAATTGTCCTTACTCTTGCCCTTGCCGTTTCCGCCGGAATGTCGGCGTTCGGCGTCGCGGGACTCTGGTCGCTTGCCCTTCCCGCCGGAATGTCGGCGTTCGGAAGTCTGGCTCGGTTTAATGCTCTCACGCGGCGTTAATTCGACCGCAGGCGCGCGCTCTTCACGAGATGGCGAGCGCTTGCCTTTTGATTTGCCTTTCGATTGATCCTGGCCGGAATGTCGGCCGCTGCCCTTACGGGATGCATCAGGCGACAAAGATGCGCGAACGACATCAATGAAGCGAGGTGCGGATGGTGCCGCTTCAGACGGCGAATCGCTCTGACGCGAAAGGCTCACACTGCGCCTGGACCGTAATACCGGTCGCGCAGTGGAGGGCTGGCTCGGTGATCGAGGCCTGGACTTAGCTGCCGGTGCCTGAGAAGGCGGCACTGGAGTCTCGGCAGCAGGTGCTGGAACTTTGCGGCCCATGATGATCAAAGAGACTAAATATGCTCAAGCTTGTCTTCGTCCGTAGTAGTGCGCTTGAACCAGAAAATGCAGTCGCAGACACAAATTTTCTTGAGACAAAAATTCACAAGAAAAATGTCATGAAGCATACATGAGTGAATACTTCAGCAAAGAATGTAAGAACAAACTGTGGATCCGGCAGGTTATTAATGACCCACTCAGTTATAAAAGCCTTGTGTTTCACAAGTGTACGGAAAGGTGGGTGTACATCAACCTGACGGAGTGTCCCTGTCTCTATGCTTCTTACAAGTTCGTCCGGTTTAGCGGTGTGTTTTGTTAGAGGATCAGCGAGACAGAATTCACTTGCGACATGACTCAAATCATCGATGTTGCCAGTGTTGCTCTCGTGTCTGAGCATCTGGATGAGGTGATGTGTTTCTTTTTGCTCTGGGAGATGTGTGGTTTGTGCAGTGGTGACCAGGTTGTTTGCGTCTGTTCGCAAGTGGATAGGGAGAATCTGGCCACTGACATCAGCCCACAGCGCACGAAGGAAAAGACATGTGCCAAAACACCTCATCAAGGCTTGAAGTTCAGCAACAGTGGTAGACTGAGTAGTAGTAGTAATCTTATGACTCTCATAGTCTATGATGGATCCACGTGTGGCTGAGCTATCTTTCTTCTCGGTATATCGAGAGTTATATGGCTGTCTTTCTTCCGCTAGATAGATGACATGTGCACGTTGACTGGACTTGTCACTGTTGTTTCGGTATGATGCATCAGGAAAACCAAGGATGCGCTGGCTGCCTTTGAGAGGCCAGAATCGAGCATCTACATATTGGCTCTTCATTGTACGAACAACCTTGTTGATCTCGCGAACGTCACCAATGGTCGGACTCGAAGCGGCGGACGCACATCTAGAGAACTTGTAACACAAGTGAACCTGCGTTCGACTCTGTAGCCAGTTGAGCTGGCCTAAAACAGATCGATATGCTGTATGCATCTGAGGATTACAAGCAATGTTGTCTTTTAGATGCTTATCAAACTTGATTTCCTCTACAGCATCTACTGCAAGCTTTTGGTCACAAGAGATGTAAGGTCCTTGCTTGTCATGAGTCTTCCATTTGATGCGTTGACCAACAAACATGATGTCATTCTTGTCTTCCGATCCTACGTTAAAGTCCTTACGAATGCTGGCAAGCACTTTGTCTGCAAAGACCTTGTCTCCGGCCATGAATAAGTCATCGACATGAAGACAAATGAAACCATGTGGTCTCCGGCCTTGTGCATTATTCTGTGCTACAGGATCCAGCAACATGTCGATTGCATCATGGACAGGATCATTGGACGTAGACGTCTTCCGGAATGACTTGGACAACGACGTGTCCTTAGATGACATCTTATCGCCGTACAAGATATAGGTGCATCGATCAGCTCGAGTTGGCACAAGTCCATAACTAAGAAGTGCTTTATCGACAACCTGCCACCATCTGCGTGGTGCATCATTCAGGCCGTATGCGGACTTCTTCATCTTCGCTCCTATATGTGGTGGATATCCGCATTCAGACGGGATCTGGCAAATGATGTCTCTGGTTTCATCATATGCTTCGCCTTGTAGGAAGGCGGTCTTCAGATCCATATGATACAGATCCCAGCGGCAGTTAGCTGCAAACTGTGTTGCGCATCTAAAACCTGAACGACTGGCTGCAGGACTGTCGGTTTGTTGGGTATCCTTCTGTCGGTCTTGGAAACCCTTTAGCGCCCAACGTGCCTTACACTTTAGAAAGTTACCGTCCTTGTCCTTCTTGATGGTAAGGACCCAGCGTCCAGCAACATAATTCCTGATCTTTAGCTTACGCATGTCCACAAGCTCGAAAACGTCATTGTCAAACCATGATTTGCATTCGGCTTGCTTGGCTTCCAGGAATTGCTTAGCAAATTGACGCTTTTCTTGCTGGGTTGCTTCCTTACGTTTCTTACCGACAAGATAGGAGAACTTATCTTCCTGTGATTGATACAAGGTCAGGAAGGCCTTGTCATCCTCCGTAATACCGGAGTAGATTTCTCGGATGTCGGCATAGTTCTTACGAAATAGCTGACGTTTCTTCTGTGCCATGTACGAAGACGGTGTGACAAAGTCAGCATAGGACGGAACTGTCTTAAGATCTACAGGTGAACCATCGATGTACCGTGGTACTGTGAACGAACCAGTATTACTGCAGAGCTTCTGTTCAGCTGACAACCAGCTCCAGTTGTTTTCGTCCACGAACAGGTCATTGTAGTCGATGGTCTCATCTGAGTCAACGTCATCTTCTTCTTCTTCAACATCAACTGCTACGTCGTCCGGAATATCGGAGTCGACGATTACAGCTTCAGGAGATTCCGGTGACACTGGCTGTTCATCGTCATCGCCTGCGATAGGCAAACTGGGTCCGGATGGCTGAGCATCTGGATCACCGGCGTCCTCGTCTTCCGGAAATTCAGGTATATCGTCGATGTCATCTTCCGGTTTGCGTTTCTTCACTGGTGTTCGGACGACCGGCGGCGAAAAGACGAGTCGATCATCACCCCCCAGATGGTTGCTCGGTGGAACCGTAGGAGGTGAAGGCGAGACAGGCATCTGTACAGGTCGCGTAGGACGAGCTTTCGTCGAAGGGCGTTCAGACACAGGAGATGGAGTAGGTCGTTTCTCACCAAAAATCATCTGCTCATCCGGAAGAGACGGTGGAACGACAAGAGTAGGAACTACAGGAGTGTCTGGTTGCACAGGAGTCAATGGCAAAAATGAAGCAGGAATAGGTGGAACTGTGGCTGCGGGAGTAGAAGGTGGAAACTGTGATGGTGGTTGTGGTCCTGAAGGTGGTGTTTCCGGTAGTTCTCCAGGCATGTGTGTGTCAGGATGTGACGGTGGTGATTGGCCTGGAAACGGTGGAAACGGATGGTCTGGCGGTGGTTGTCCTGGAGAAGGTGTAAATGGTGGATCTGGACTGTCTCCAGGTGTAAAGAAATCGCCTGGTGTAAATGGATCACCAGGGATATTGCCAGGCATGTCAGGACCAGTTGGTGTCATGTACGTGTCAGGGTCCAAACCAGGAGGTGGTGCAGGTGGTGCACCAACAGTATCAGGTGTGACAGGAGTGTGAACAGGTGTGGACGGAACACGACCATCAGAGTTCCAGAAAAAGACACAGCTCCAATTTGACTCCACCAACTTCGACAAGTCGTCAAAAGGATGTGATTGGATATACAACTTAGTTGTATCCTTCTTACGCCATAAAAACAGTACACCTGCGGTGTGACGGTACCTGACCTTCAGTTGTTCAAAAGTACCGCGCAAAATTGTGGCATTCTCAAATGCCATGGTAGGTGCAAAAATCTGGCGCATATGTGAAACATCATGTGCGATATGCAATGACTCAGACCAAGGATTGTACTCATGTCCCTTAGGGAGTGAGTTTACTCTGTTCATAAGACGTCGAACATAAAAATCCTTCACAGTTACACTGTCAGATTCACTGAAGTGAACATATTCTCGATCCGTATTTTCCTTCAGGAAGAGCTGGAGAGATTCGAGACCCGGAATATCGAGTTCTCCAAGCAGATCTACAGCTACGGTAGTCTGTGCGTGAAACAGTCCATGATGGCTTCCCAGCGGCAGAATAGCGAACAAGCTTGGAACAGAAACGATAAGGATATACCTGAGCTAACTTGGTTCTGCTTCCAAAGCCAGGTGCTGAGCCTTCCAATGGTTGGTGTTGGTGCTGTTCACCCCCGAGTCTATTACTACATCTCTTGAACACAGGCGCTAAAACTCCTTCATCAAAATTGTGTAAAAGAGAAGTTGGCTTATTGTAGTAATAGCCGTTAGGGTCTTTCATTCCAAATGAACACATATCAAGAGTGCCATAGGTAACACCCTGTTGTGACAAGAGACGTTGAAAACATCTGGTGTACCAAAGAGCTGATGAAGCAGGATTCTCAATGATAAACTGGCCTCCGTGTTCAATCTGAAATATGGCAACACGACAACAGAACTCCAACATTGGAAGAAACTTCTGTCTGCGCTGATCTCGTGCTGCGCGATCATGGATATTGGTCATCTGACTCCAAGGAGCACAGTGAGGTGCCATAAAGATGACTCTAGGCTTCTGTTTTTCGACTATGTCCATCGTCCTCTTACGTCCATCGCTGGTCAAGATGTCAAATCCGGTTCTCAGGTCAATAGGTTGTCCAACACGCAAACCATTCATGGCAGCAACTTGGCTTAACCGTGCTGAACCTGCGAACAGTTCTAAGAAATCAATCTTGCCAGTCATGACAGATTGCCATGCATAAGAGGAATATGTGAAGCCTTCAACACCGATCTGGGCTCCGTCGCTCTGAACTAGAGAGCTGGCGTGGTCAGTGACCGGAATATCGGTCCGTGCACTCTCAGAACTCAGAAGTGCAACCGGGTCGAGTGGCACCTCAACATCTTCGATTGGATTGATGTCCTTACGGACCTTGCTGATGTTGACCTTCAAAATTCTGGTGCCTAAATCGATACCAACCATACTGCCGTCAGAACTAATGACCTTGCCCTTGATCCATTTACCACTGTGGGTTCCATCAGACTTCACCTTGGATTTGTCTTCTGTCCAATAGTATATCTTATCACCAGGGTAAAATGGACCATCACTCAATTGAAGTCTTGCAGAAATATCTCTTCTCAAATCGTCTGATTGTTTTGCTTCTAGATAGGACTTCATGGCAAGTGTTCTGAGGGCATCCATATTTTTCTCGGGAGAAGGAAGAGAAGCTGTAAGCTGTTCTGGTGTCATGTTCTCTGGGTACAAAAGATCTGCAGGTCGCCGTCCAAATGCCATCTCCAATGGAGATACTCCACCAAAGGTAACCATGGAGTTTCTGGCAAGTGATGCTTGTCTGAGGAGTTGACGGTATGTGATCTCGTATCTAGATGGATCCTCAGTCACGGCCTTAAGCATCAGGGTGATCTGCTTTTTGTACATGCGAACAGCTGCTTCTGCTCTATTTGGCCATGGAGTACCAGGTCCTAAAGTAATCGGTCGGATATTCTTTCTGTTGTAAAAGGCCTCAAGTTCAGTACCCATGAAACCTTGATCACCGACAAGATACTTAGGCTTCAACTGGTATGTCTCAAAGTATTCCAAAAGATGGTCAATCGTTTCTGCTTCAGTCTTGCCGTTACATACGTAAGCAGTGGTCATAGAAGTAGCACCGTCATAGATAATCAGGAAGAGAAGTTTGGACTTGTCGTTGACAGCAAGTTCACCATGATCAACAAAGGTGAGTTCTCCAAATGTTTCACTCCTCATACCTGAAATTCTTGATCTTGATGGTGCAATCTTGGACTTCTGACATGTGTCACACTGCTTCACTACCTTTTCATACTCTTCATAGATCTTAGCAGGAATCTTCAAAGCTGATGTTCGTTTCTTGAACTGCTCAGTTGACATGTGGTAGTGCTTCAAATGCAGTTTCAAGAGCTCAGTTGGATGAGATAGCTTTTCATGGATTCTCTGCAATGCTAACGGCAATGTTACAGAAACCTTAGGAGCTTTCTTCTCTCGATGTACTGTTGTTGGTATTGGTTTCACGTCTTCCTTGGATTCTTCCTGAGGATCAGGCTTCACCGGCATGTCAGGTTCTGCTGGAGGTACGTCAGGCTTACCGGCTCCTGAGCTCGAACTTGGAATCTTCGAATGCTCAAATGGCGTACCAAAATCTGGTGACTTCTCTGTCTTCCGGTATGTCGGAGGTGTCACCTTCTTAGCCGGTGGAGGCATCGAAATGAGCTTCGATGGCGGATCGACTTTGGCATCTCCACTTGCAATGAGTTTATCTGGCTTCTTAGCCGGAATATCGGCTGCTGACTTGTCTTCCTTCACTTCGGATGTCTCTGCCTTCTTGCATCCATCCTTGTATGTGTGCTTGCGATGCTTTCTGCTGCAGGCAGGACAGGCTCCGTACGAAGGATTGATTGCAGTAAAACTGTGGTTTGGCTTACGAACTGAGCTGGCAAACATCATGATGTCTAGGACATTATGATTCGAAGTGCTCACTGGCAGGGAAAATCGCTTCAGACCGAACAAAGGACAAGTCAGATAGTCACCGACTGGAGTATGCTCAATAGACATGCGAAGGTTCCTGAGCTGCTCAACGCTGAAAAGGATTGGAACGTCGCCTTGGTCTAGAATATCTATCGCTGTTGTGATCCACCCTGTGGGTGACTGGTCGTTCTGAAAGTAGATTACCAGCTTCTCTCGGACATTGGACTGTTCACCGTTTGCAAATGAAAGAGAAATTAATCTTAGATGCATTGTAGTGTCTCTTACATGCCTTCACTAGACGCATGATGGCGGTCCTTGAACCCATTGCTCTGGTACAGCCGCTGTCAATGATCACGTAGGTCGGACTGTACCTCAAGTCGATGTATTCAGAAAGCAAAGCATGGTGAAATCCATCGTCAAAGTTGACAAATGAAGAACAGAAGCGGGGATCAATCACTTCAGAACAACCGGAATGTCGGTAGTCTGTACTGCTACCGGCAGGGTTTAGGTGATACGGCTGTGAAACATGTTCTGCACCAGTCATTTCTTCTGCGTGTGTTCCGTAATACCGGAAATCTGCTGACTGGTTCATCTGGCCAGGCCTTGGCTCTGAGCTGTGGTGCTCTTCATCTTGCGGTCTGTCCGTCTGTCCGTCCGCAAAGTATGTCCATTGTTGCCAAGTGGCTTCATTTGCCTGCCAGACATCTTCAGGATAGTACTGGTCTGTGTGGTATCCATACGAGTCCCATGACCAATTTGCTTCATGTGCACTCCAGGTTTCTTCGGCATTAGTGGATGGTTGAGCTGATGAAGGCTCTTCGGTGGTTGCAACATTGGATTGTTGAAAGGGATTCTGTTGCTTGCTTTTTCCTTTGCCTTTGAATGCATCTTTTCCCTTGAATCCTTTCTTTCCACCTTTCTTTCCCTTCTTGCCTTTCCCATAGAAACCTGAGTTGTCAGGGTACTCTGCATAATGTGCCCCTGCACCTTTGCCTCTACGGCTGATAAAGCCGGGTCTTCTGCCTTTTCCGCGGCCTTTTCCTTTGCCGCCTTTGGATGGTTTTCTGAATCTTCTACCATGGATTCTTCTACGGGTGTATCCTCCTTTGGCTGCTAACACCCAAAATTCGGACTCTGAGAACAAACTCACAAATCCTTCTTCGCCTGTTTCTTGATCCATCACCCAGTATCCGGATTCTTCTTCCAAGTCTCCTTCATCGAGGACAAGGAAAGTGGATCTTCTTTGCCTGCGGATCGAAGGATCGGCAGTTCCTGTGGCGGTTCCGCAAAAGAGATCAAGGAATAAGCCTTTGACACCTAAGTATGTGTAGTTGTTCATGTTGATCTGACGCAAGGCCATGCTGGCTACAAACCTTTCTCTCTGCTGTTCGTTAAGATCCGACTGAACTAAGAAAATAAGTGACATCAGGTTGTCAGACAATGGAAAGGTGTCACGATGTGCTTGTTTCAAAGCATCAATGTGTTCAGAACGGATTCTTTCTGCGTTCTCTCTTCTTTCTGCGGGATCTTGAAGCCCTTGAAGTAGCATGTACTGCTGTTGCGAGAGGATATCAGTAAAGTTGAAATCATCAGGCTGTGGAACAGTCGAAAGATCTAACAAGCCCATGAAGGCTTCCATGACTTTCTTGCTAGCGACTTCAAAACGAGCGATCCAGCTTACAAATTCCCCGTTTCCGCGCCAGGTCCTGAAGAGCTGCATGAAACGCCAGAGAAAAACATGATTTGCTCCTTTGACAAAGTATGGTCGCAACGTCTCTTTGAAATACGTAATACCGTTTCTTTCATGATGAAGCTGTTCATTGTCGAGCATTTTCTTGTAGTATTCGGCGTTTCCGGTTAGAGCGTTCTTCAATGATGGGCCTAATTTTTCGGCGCTTAATGTGGTGATGTTCACCCAGTCATCAATCAAATCTTCAAACTCAAGCCAAGATGACTGTCCATCGAATGACGGAGGAATCTTTGGCGTCATCTTGACACCTGCTGTTGGCTGTGCCTCGTACGTCCGGTATGTCGAACTCGAGGACCTTCCATGCTGTTGGCGATGACGCGAACCTTGAGCTGCAAAAGCTTCTTCTGGATCTGTTACGTCAGATAGGTCGCTGTCATGCTCTTCGTCCGTATCTATGTTAAAGATCTGGACCATGGTCTATTTGTTTGACAAGTGACTGACTTGGTTGTCCCCTGTCCGGAATATCGGACGATTCGGCTCGAAGGCAAAATCGACCAATGCGAAGCAGGAGACACAAGCTCCGCTACCACTTTGAGGGGTAAGTTCCCCCAGAAGTGGCAGTTGGAATAACTGGACCTGATCGAAACACCAAGCAGTCAAATACAAGCGGTCGGTGTGCGAGCTGCGGCGAAGCACACCTTTTCTATGGCAGTGAATGCAGTATTGGGCTGCTGAGTCTTGAGCCAAATGAATTATGTCGAAAGCGGACTGAAGAGCTACAGATAGATGTATGTACAAGAACAGGTGCTACACACGTATAGCGTAGACACGCCCAGGGGGACCTAGGACCCTACTAAACACAGGGGGAGGGGGAGGAGTCTGTATTGAGAAATCAATTCCAAGGGGGGCGGGGGGGGGGGGTCTGTATTGAGAATTGAGAAATCAATTCGAGGGGGGGGGTTGAATTGAAGAATCAATTATCAGATCCGGACGCGGCAACACTTGCTTCGCAAGACAAACTCAAGGTATCCCCTAAAGGGCTACCTTTCGTGATTATATGGAATTTATCAGGACAACCTAGATTTTATCAACCAATATCTGCTGGCAAACGACCAATTGCCGAACACCGGCCGACTTCGCTGAATAGTCAGGTAAGGCAAATTTGGTATTAATGTGATCATCAAACTTCATCATAAAGGGATTGTTTCCAGTTATTGCGTCCAAAATTTTATTTTGTTTTGAAATTTTTTACATATAACGTTTATTGAGGATATGAGAAAAATACCATACCAAGATTGTCAGAATCTGTTGATGCTGCGCCGCGCAGCCGGTATTGACCATGCAAAGTCATGAGTTGGCATGTGATGATGGTACTTTCAGTCACGCTCGCCGCCTCGAATCAGGTTTCAGAGCCTTGGCGAACTGAAAAGGCTGTGATCGACGGCAGCCGCTTTTTGCACTACTTCTTTGTTGGGGACTTTGCGAGCCCTATTCGCTGAACGACCCTCACCAACATTGATTGTCCATACGCGCTGGACATCGTCGGGCCAAAAACCAAAACCGAAAGAAAGCCTCACCGAGCCCACCCCCACCGAGGTAACCACAGCAGCGTTCTGGCCAGGAACGACTGCCGACTCCAATGACACAAAGTGGAGGAAGAGGTATACAATCTGGAGGAGTGCACCACAACGTCCTCCCTTCTCCCTTTGTTCAAGTCACTGGAGGGTGCCGACCTGTGAGCAGCAAACGAGGGAAGCCATAAAGCAACGGAGGTTCCAGACCTACAAGGACTGGAGTGGGTTTGCCTTTTTGGCATCCCTGTCCGCACGAGTACACCTCCCGACCTCACCACACCTCAACGAAACCCAACTTACCCGCTCCAGCTGCAGTCACCGTGATCACGGCTTGCAGCCAAAGTTGGCATCGCTACTAGCAGCAGCAGCCAGAAGAAACAAACGTAACAGGGTATAATACTGTGTTTGAACTGAACCAATTGAACCCCAAATCGGACTCGAAAAGGACGTGAAGAAACACAACGCACAACGCCATGTGCGACACAACTCAACCTCGTCCAGAAAACGAATGTTCATGAAAAATACAGCATCGCACCGCTGCTGTGCCGGTTTGGAAAGGTCAAACGACCATACACCACGAAAAAGAACAAAAAAGCAGCCTTAGGAAAGCTCCACCAAAGACTGCAGAAGCCAACATAGCAGCTTCAGCTGATTGTTTTACACTAGGAGCTCTCTGCTTGGAGGAAATCATGCACTTTCTATTTTGTTATCCAGCTCGGAGAAGGCAGGGTTTGGAATGGATGGGCTCAGTCAGCTCAAACGGTCTCGCCCTTCTCTGCAGCACCTCGAATAGGTGGCTCAGCCGATGCAATACTGTTTCTTTACTTACCGCTCGAGCCTCTGTTCATTCCTCATTTTGCTTAAGAAGGATCTTGAAGGGATGCCTTGGGGCCAAACAGGGCACTTTGATCTGTTGAGTGGCAGGCATCAAACATTACTCTTCTTGTATTTTCTTGCTTCGTCTGAAAGGCAAACGCTCGAACTTTCAGCACCGCCGATGAGCACGATCCCTTCTCTTCGACTTCGCACCCGCTCGACTGACCGACTCCTTGGCCTCCTGACGCCTGTCTGCCGCCTCAACGGCTCGCTTCACATCCGCCCTCATCTTGTCCACCGTGTTCACGTCCACCCTGAAAAACGCAACGGAAAGGAGGTTCAAGCAGGAGACGATTCGGATCCAAAGCGCATGGGTTGTAGTGGATTCATATCCCTTCTTGTGTTTGAAGAGGCAAAACAAACATCTGCACGTATCTGCACGATCGGCAGACTAAACTAAACATATCACCAACGGCGTGCCAACGCCGGGCGCTCCGAGAATCGCTTCGCCTCTGGCGTTTGAGACGGAACGCCACTTTGGCGAAGATGGGATCGCGCATGAGGCCCTTGAGGCGCTTGGCCTGGCGCATTTCACATCGCCACGAACGGAGCAAGAATGCCAAATAGTGGCTCCTGGCCTTACTACTAGTTACAAGGACGCTACTAGGGGCTCCTGGCCCAATCGGCCGATCACTTTGACTCCCCAACGCCCGGGGCGTGTCACGTCGGACGTGACGTCTGGGCCACCCGAACCGGCAGCCCAGTGCCAGCGCACTTCTGACAGACCCGCTCGCCCACACCATTGCATTCAGGACCTGTGGAGTCGACGCTAACAAGAAGCTACTAGGAGCAGTCTTTGAAGCTACTAGGAGCAAGAAGCTATTAGGAACAAATGGCCTCCAACCTAAGAGCGATTGCATTCAGGACCTGTGGAGTCGATGAAGCTGGGGTATGGGATGGGTACCGGGTACATCCTGTACACCCAGTGCCGAAAAAGTCCGCAAGGCAGCCAGAACTCTTGCTCAGTTGGGGTAGTTGGGCAGTAGACCTGAAATCACAGGAACCATTCTCTTCTTCCAAGCTGGGGACGACTTGCGAGATTCCACGGCTGCTTAAAGAGCTGAACATGCCAGGAGCCGTGTGTCCAAGCTGTTTTCTTTTCGGTTCAGAAAGAGAGGAAAAGGAACTGGAAACAGTGACTTCTTCGGTAGAGTGGCTGTGCAAGGACAAGATGATGAATCCATGTCCGCCTCAGTCAAAAGAAACCAAGCAAAGCTGACACATGGCAGGGCTCCCGGCAGGTTACGAACTGCTTCACTGGCATGCCTTCAGCGGCGAACGTTGCAGGAAATTTTGAGATAATCTTTTGGCCCACGAGCCTCTGAACATGAGAGAGGATAGTCATCTGCCTCCTTTCTTGTGGGTGTTCCATGAACATTGGAGGGTGATCGAGAAAGCCAGACCCTGGGCAGATCGATCGAAGTCTTCACTTTTTCAACCATCTCTCTGTCCAGGTGTCTCACCCGAACACTTCAGGCGGAAACAAGTCAAAAAGCAAGTCTTTTTGCTTCATCAGTTGGAGGCCATCGCTAATAGGGTTCATCAGAAAGATTACTTCTAGAGCAAAAGTCAGTTTTGTTTGCCTCGGCAGGCGATGCAACCCCTGGACTCCAGCCCCCTTCTTCAGACTTGTCTGAAACTCCTCTGGGTGTCAAACGCTCGCTGTCGGTGCCCCACCTGAGCCACGGCTGAGGCAAAGATCCTTGAGATTGCCTAGTCCCGTTCTTGCTCCTAGTAGCGATGCCCTTTGCTCCTAGTAGCGTCCTAGTAGGCTGAGGACAAGGATCCAATTAAGGAACATGCTGCATAGCATTGCCTAGCCATCTCAAGGGAGGATCTTCATTACATGGCCAACATTGTTGACATGTTAACAAATGCCAACGGCCTTTTCCATTGCTAACATCAATTAACCACACAGTAATCCGATGGTGAGCCTATCTCTTCATCAATTTCATCCATCTCCCGTTCTGGCTGTAACTGGTGTGCAGCCAACCACCAGCAAACCTTTGAGTTGAGTTTGACAAAATGGGTTCAACTGGTGCGCCTGAATGATCTGCTTTGGAGGTATATAATGACATGAACGTCAAAGTTGAATGAAATGATCTTGCTTTACTAGCCTGGAATTTTCAGGTGGCTTCAAGTATCCACAGCCTTTCAAAGGCCTCAAAATCCCATAGCTGGACACATTCTGCCGTATTCTCCCTCTTTCAGACCAAACCTCACCGAGGCTCGGTTTCTCAATGCTGACGAGAGAACTCTTCCTAAACGTTTGATGGAACATGAACAAAAGAAGTACGACAAAGCAGGGCTAGTGTGACCCCCCCTCCTGCACAAAACCAAAGGACTTCACTCCTAACTCAACTAGGTTGGAGGCCATCGCTACTAGGGCGGAGGCCATAGAGGCAGAACGCTACCTAGGGGTCCGCACGTCCGGAACTGGCCAGTGCCCTCGCACATGGCGCCTCAGAGGGGCATGGCTTGGAAGAAAAAACGTGCTTGGCCAGAAAGTAAGCTTGTGCAAGTGGTTCGTTTGCAAGTAAGACTGAAATCTGAGACTTAACGCCTTGTTGGACGTATTTCTTGTTGGCAATAGTTTTTCGTCCAAGGCAAAAAGGAATCAAGTGTCAGGCTCTGGGATCTTTGATGTAGCCTCGTCCTGACTGAATCCCAAAATCAGAGCAGCCTTTCAAAGGCTTCCATGGCCACGACTGAAACCACCGTCGAAGGCCCAGTCCAAAGCAGCGATGCCCCTGAGCCGGCACCCTCACGCTCAGGCCCCCGACAGGCAACAAGCCCGCTGGATTCCTGAAGAAATAACAAGACACGACGTCTTTTCGCGAGGAACTTGGGAGGAAGTCCTTTTGAGACTAAGAGACTTTGGCCTTCAATTCCAAGACCTTTCGTGAATCTCTTGGTGAAATTCAGCTTGCAAAGTAGGAGATCACTTGATTTACAACTTTCTGGATCAAGCACCCAAATGGGATGGACTTGAAGTCTGGAAAGGCATGTCCAGGCTCCCGTTCCAACGCTATGGGAAACAAATGGATTCACACATTCCACTGAGCTGGATTTCTATGTTGCTCTCAAAAACAGAAAACAATTGACATACATCGCTACCAGGTTGGAGGCCATGACTACGAGTAGCAAGAAGCTATTGAGTTGGAGGCCATTGACGAAGGCCTTGAGGCCTCAAAGGCGTTGAGACCTCTTGAGACCTCACGTCTATTTCTTGTTTCTAACAGCTTCTTGCTCCTAGTAGTATGGCCAGAATCCCTAGTAGCGTCCTTGCTCCTAGTAGTATGGCCAGGAGCGCCTAGTAGCGTCCTTGCTCCTAGTAGTATGGCCAGGAGCACCTAGTAGCGTCCTTGCCCCTAGTTTCTTTTTGCCTGTGAGTCTATACGGAAGTGGAGGTCGTCACCCTTGTGCACCACGAATCATGAACAGCATTTGGAGCTTGCGCCAGAAGAATACATTCTTTCATTGTGCTTTCTTCTTTAGATCTTCAGAATCTTATTGAATCCTTTAGACTTTTCTCTTTTTCTTTCCTTTCTTTTTATTTTTTGTTATATTATTCTTCTTTCTTAAGACATTTACACCTTTCTTCTCTGGTTTACTTTCCAAAAAATACCTTAACAATCTTAAACATGTTCGCCATCCTGTCCGCCAGACCCTGGGCCCCGGGCACACTCTGCGCACCCCGTGTCGTCCACTTTCATGTCCAACTGCCGAGGACGGACCCGTCGCCGAACGGCGCCGCTGCGGGTGGAGGCCAACCGAACGAGGAGCCCCTAGTAGCGTCCTTGCTCCTAGTAGCGATGCACTTGTTTCTACTAGCTTCTTGTTGCTACTAGTAAGGCACTTGTTACTAGTAGCGATGCACTTGTTCCTACTAGCTTCTTGTTACTAGTAGTAAGGCCCTTGTTCCTAGTAGCGATGCCAGGAGCCCTTAGTAGCGATGCACTTGATACTAGTAGCGATGCCCTTTGTTACTAGTAGCGAACATCGCTCCTAGTAGTAAGGCCAGGAGCCCCTAATAGCTTCTTGTTACTAGTAGCGTCCTTTCAAACCATGTAGTTTTCATCCTTAGAATTCCTTTTCGACATAATTTGGTTGCTTCATTCTTTCAGGTTCCAGCGGGGAAATGGATGGACTTGATTCGTCCAGAGGACCGCATGGACTTGCTAGATCATATGTCGTGTCGGAGACCGCATCAGATCACTCGAAACCTTGGATCTTTTCGAAAAGCGTAGCTTTGCGGTTCCATCCAAGATGTTTCTCGGAGGAACATATACAAAGATCTTGTCGCTTGATGTTTAGCTGCTCGTCTCGGAGGCGGATTTGGGTCAATTGAATTTGTTTCCTTTCACAGCCGTCCTAATCGAACATCCAATGACCCACAGTCGGGCTGACGGACTTGAGACCGCACTCCAGTCTCTACTGCTGAGGGCATGCCCGAGAAACCGCACGCCCTCGTGTTTGTGTATATGTACATATAGAATATTATATAGACATGCGAAGCACACGGGCGCAAGTACCCCTCGGAAGGAACTGTTTCTGTCCTTGCTAGGTGGGGCGCTTGAGTCGAGACGAGATCACCGGGAACGAGTGAGTTCGTGACCCTTGAATGCAAATTCTGCACGGGTCCATACTATTAAAAAATTCTAGTGCCACTTTCAATCAAGAGGTCCTTTCCCATCTTGTTTTCTCTTTCGACCAGAAACCAGGGACTCATCGTAAACGATCCGCCACCTACCACTTCGTTCATTGAACATGTGAATCTGATGAGGTTCATTGTCTTTGGTCAGGCTATTTGACAACTGACTTTCTCCGTTCACCCACCGCAGGTGAACCTGGTTGGCGTTCAGGGCCTCTTTCAAGCACAGGGTTTCAATGTCACTTCGCTTTTCAGCACCTCCTAGGGTCAAGATGGTGGAAGAAAGTCGATCGTACAGGTTACGACTGTCACTCACGAGGGCACCTGGGACCTTATTGACCGTTTCATCAGGGGACCATTCATTTCCATGGTGACCAAGGAATTCAGCCATCTGGAATCGAAGTGCATACATCTGGTCTTCCCCGTCCACAGCAGCTCGTGTTTCTGCTGATGCGCTCGAACGACAGACCCTCGAAATTTTCGAGGAACACCAAAAGATGGGGTTGACTTGTGAGAGTTCTCCTTGAAGGATCCTGGAATCTGTACATCCAATCAACACTCCCTTGGTGCTGCTCAAATCAGGCCTGTTGCCATAGGCAGCGTCAACCCAAGTTGTCAACATAAGATCATCTTTATTCAAGGTATGTATGATCATGCATTGCCCTTGCCTGGCCTTAGCCTTCTTAAGAAGCTTGTTTGCTTCGAGAAGGTCGGTCACCTGGGCCTTGGGCACTTTCGAAAGGAGAAGGCCTGTAGGGGCACTAAGTTCCATTGCTAGTTGCCCTGCATGCCATGCTAAACATCCAAGAACACTTCTCATCTGTTTTTGTTCTTCGGGAGATGCGGAAGCTTCAAGGTCTTTGCTTCTCTGTTTTGGTATGTAGATCTCTGACACTTGCTCCAGGAATTCTGGTTGTGAGACCTTGAAGGAGAAGTCTTCTCGTTGTTCAATGTTCACACCACACTGTACGAACTTCCCCTTCTCCCACTCTCCAAATTTGAACCGAGTAGTGATTGCTGATTTCACATGTTGCCAGCGCAAGTCGGTCTCGTCACCTCCAAACAAGAAGTCGTCGACGTGCGAGCAGATCCATGCTATAGGGCTCTGACTTTGATCAAAGAGTCCCCAGCAGCAGGGGTCGGCCTTTTGTCGAATGAATCCTTGTCGTTCCAGAAACTCATCCACTGACAAGTAGAATTCCAGTGGGGCTTGGACTAGGCCGTATGCTGCTTTGGCAAGTCTTGTGATCGAACCTTCAGGTAGGTTCATAGCTTCAGCAATTTCCTTGAGTGGTTCAATGAAGAGTTGGTCTTGAAATTCACGGCCCTGAAGGAAGGCGCCGGAGATATCTCCCTTTTCCACTCGGAAGTGGTGGGCCGCGCAGAGTGTCAAAAACAACTGCCTTGTACTTTTGTTCATCGTTGGGCTCGCCGTGGGGCGAGTCTCATACAGCGGGTCTTGATAACCCAGTATGACTGCGCGTGCCTTCGCTTTCTTCTGGTCGGGATTCTCCTTGTCGCATTTCCATGTCAGTATCCAGCGCATTTTCAACACCTGGCTGGCATCTGGCTTCATGTGGTCAGGGATCTTCTTGAAGACCTCCGCAAGGATGTAGTTTTTCACTTCTTTCTGTTTTGCCTGTCTAAACTGTTCTAGCTCTGTTGGTGACAGTCTTCGTTCGGATACCTCCACATGGTTCTTGCGGCTTTGACTGATCACAAACGCTGCCAGGTCGCGAAGCCAATGTTTTTTTTTCCTGTTTGCCTTGTCTGGCATGTCGATAGCAATTTGAATGCTACCATGTTCATCTTCCAGGAATGTTGCTGGTGTCTCTGACGCTAGTGCGATCAAGCTTTCATCACCTTCAGTCATCTGCTGATCGAGAGCTTCACGTCGATGGTGTTTTGCTGGTGGTTGTTCCGGTTCTGGTCCTTTCCGCCGATGTCTAAAGCGAGGAGGTGGTGGTGCTCCTGGTTGGTCAGGGATGATCTCTGGATCGTCATCTTCCTCCCAATCCAGTGGTGGTTCAACCTTGGTCAAATCCTCAAAGGTTTTGTTTTTACTCTGTTCCAGGATGCTGGTCACCGTCCATGGAAGAGGTTGGTCCTCTTTCAACTCAGCCCATGCTTCTTCCCGTTCGCTTGCATGCCTTAAGAGCTGGGGGGTGGCCTTGAGCAACTTGGTTCCACGGAAAATCCAAATATTTTGACCCGGTGTTCGTTCTCCGGTCTCCGACAGTTTGGTCTCGGTGGCCAACACACGAGCGGGACCTATGAACCCACCTTTCTTGAACCCTTGACCTTTCACCTCATGACCATGACCAGCGAGTTGTTTTCTCCAATAAAGCACAAGGTCACCTGGTTTGTAGGTGTTTTGAACCCTACTTCCGGAGGCCTGTGCCCTGGAAAGCCTATGTTTGTATTGTTCTTCAATGAAGGATTCCTCAGCAATTTTCATGGCTTTGTTGTCTTCTCCAAACTCGGCGGTCACACCTCTTTCGGTGATCAGCGGAACCTCGTCACATCCTCTGTCATGAATACATCCATCTTCACATGGGTTCCTACCAAGAACATGTTGAAGGGGGGAGAATCCAAGGTATTGGTCCCGAGAGTTCTGCGCCCAGAGCGATCGACAAAACACTTCTCGACACGACATCTCCGGGCACTCCGAAGCGAGTTTTGACATCATGTTTTTGGTGGTTTGGATCGCTCGTTCAACATGAGGGATCTTCCAATGGGCTTCGGCAGGAATCTGTTCATTGACAATCTTTTGATTCAACAAGTACTGGTCCAGGCGTTCACTTCTGAAAGGTCCAGCGGGGTCCATCCTAATGCAAGCGGGGTTTCCGAAAACCGGCTTCCAATACTCCTCCAAAAAGGTAATCAGGTCTTCACCTGACATGCTGATCTTCTTACCGGGTTTCAGGATCATCCCCCGTCGGAATCGGCTTCCCTCATCAATCCCCAAAAGGAAGTGGAAGTTCTCTTTGGTCTCAGGATGACTCCATGACCCTCCATCCACCTGAACGCGGGCCCATTTAGGTGGGATGTCTTCCAGGGAACCCTGAACTCTTGGTTTCGAGACGACATGTTCTTCGCAGGTCGAACAGCGGAAGTTTTTCGCAAGTTCAATGGTCTCATGGTCCGCGTTTCTCCTTTTGAGGGCCTTCACCAAGTAATCCCTACTGCAATGACCCGTGGCGGCGTGGATTCGACGAAGCACGCGAAGGACCGACGATTTTCGATCCGGCGACATGGAAAAAGCTTCTTCGATCCCTTTTTGAACCTGGTTGGAATTGTCATGACCATTGCTCATGTTCATGTCTCCAAAAAGGTTCATTCCATCTTTGAGTTCTTGGGTGACATGTTTGCAAAGATCATCCCTCTTCATGACATTCACAACCCTTTTGCAAAAGGTGGGCGTATAGAAGGCAGTTTGTCGGCATCTCTTTTGTCCCTCACATTTTCCATGAACATGGTCTCCACTACACTTAAGGGTCATATGGTGTATGATTCCTTTCGCCGTTCCCAACAACCTCCACCCTTTTCCCAAGAGCTCCCTTTGTTCATTTCTGAGGCCTACTTGACATCCTTTGCAGACCCCCGACACACACGGGACTCTGTTTGCAAAATGGAAAAGGGGGTTTCGTTCCACCCCTCACATCTCTCCGAGAGTTCAATGATGAAGGGGATATTTTCTTTGTGGGCTTCCTCCGCAATTTCACAACACCCTTTGTACTGCTGACGCGCACGGGCACGTTTTTCCGCAAGGTCTTGTCGTTGTTTCTCAGTTTTCATATTGAGATGTTGCATGGGAGAAAAAGGTCCACACTCTGGTGACAACCACACAAGACCAGGTCGAGTCTCCTTCATAACACGAATGATGTGCTGAGTGCCGGCCTTTGTTTCCACATCCCCACCATTGTAGGCGGAGAGTCGTCGTGCGCTCCCGTCGCCAAACACTCTGTTACATGTGTTGGAGAGTTCACTTTCGGGGTCACAACACACCTCCAACAACCTCAACCGATCCCCATAGGCCACCTGACACCAGTCACTCTCAAAACCACGAGAAAGACCAAACAAAATGTCCTTTTTGTGGTGTTCCCCCAAATCATGAATCTCTCCCCCATATTCAGAGGTCAAATGCGCTCGAGATTGATCCTCTCTCACTCGCCGAACTCCGTCTCCTGTCCCTTCTTGCGGGTCTTGGCCAGTTCGTCGTCCTTCTTGGATGAGCTCTTGCTGACCATCGCCTTTTGACGTTGGAGTTCGTGGATCTGGGCTTCGAGCTGTTCCACCATCTCGTCCGCCTCCCGTTCGGATGAGGAGGTGTCCATGGGGATCTTGACGAATGTCCCGTCGGTGGAACTGGAAAATGAGGGCTCTTCGATGCGGTGAGGACGGAGGAAGGCTTTCGCCTTCGCTGTTCCCCCACTGCTCATGATTGGGTATCCCTTCTTCATGCCGCTTGTCTTCTCTGTCTCCTTCTGCTGGTCGATCCACTTGAGATAGCGGGTCATCTGCCAGCAGGTGGTCTCCTCGAGGGATGTCTGGCGGCACCGCCCAGTGTAGTCTGGGTGTTGTTCCTGGACTTCCTGGTAAGTCAGTGGAGCAAACTTGCCGAATCCCATCACGTCGGTTGCCAGCGGGGGCTTGTTCTCCATGATCGCCTGGTTTCCCAGAGAGAGGAGTCGACTGATGGTTTCGTTGCCCGTGATCGTAATTCCCAGTTTCTGAGTCAGGAACACCTGCAAATCGTGTTTCTTCTTGGCGGCTTTGTTCATTTCCTTCAGCAAGTCGTCGTGGACTTTGGCCTCGGGATTTTGGTCCTTGAGCTCCACTAGACGAGCTTCCAGCTGGTTCTTGCGCCATGAATCTGGGGGTGTCTCCCCGAACTCCTTGATCTTCTGGCGGAGGACTTCTTTGGTCATGCCGGGCATCTTGACACGAGGTAAGGGATGTACTACTGGGGTTCAGGCTTTGAGTGAGGTTCAAAACTGGAACGGTAGGGGAATGTGTTGTTCCATGGGTGGTTGATGAGGCCTCGGTTGTTTGACAGGTGGCTTCACGTTTCCGGGTTTGTCCTGAATGACATCAACAGCAAACACTGAGGATTGAAAGTGGCACTTACTTGATCTGACTACTTGTCCCTCCCAAGGCTGGTCAGCTGTTCCATTTTGCCTTGGAAGGAGTTGTCCCTATTCGGGATCACGTGACTCAAGCAAGCCATAGAAGGGCTTTTCCCTTCGATGGCTATCTCTATACACATCGGAGGTCAATGGAAAAACCTGGTGGCCGCTTGAGGTTGTTTCCAACGACAGCACGCGGTGTGGGTCAACGCGTTTCAACAACATCTGGTTCTTCTCATAGTCAATCACAGCTCCAAGGCTTCGCAGTGAAGCGATGCTCAAAAGGATGGGCTGATTGGGGATGTCATGTACGTGCACCTTCATGGTGCTCATTCCTCCATGCAGCGGAACTGGCAGCTGGGCGGTGGACAGGCAAACTGTCCGGCCGTTGTTCCCAAATCGAAAGCTCGGGCGTTCCGAGGGATCGACTTGGATGTCACGACTCCTCCCTTGTCCCGCATTGATGTCGTTGATGTGGGTCAAAGCATCCACACTGCCCACTGTAGAAGTGGCCCCAGGATCGATGATAGCTTTGCCTGCCTCCAGAAGCGAACCCATCGCTAGGTTGGCAGACTCTTCAAAAACTCCTGATGTGTCTGATGGTGGTGTAGCCTTGACTCAATTGTATCACCTGAAGCGGTCGCCGTAAAGGTGAAATGCACTGCTTGTTGACTGCCTTGTTGTTCTTCCCGTTTGGGACAGGCATCTGTCCGGTGAGTTCCCCCACATCGGAAGCACTTCCGATCTGAGGTCATTCTTTCTGTTTTCCACTTGACAGTGCTCTCCCGCTTCATGGGGTAGAATTGTCGGCTCTTTCGCATCATGGATTGTTTCTCACGAGCGTCTCGGAGGGTCCTCCGGGCACCTTGTATTGCGGCCAGTGCTTCTTCTGATTCTTGTGTGAGGTAGTTGTACTCTTCAATCTCTTCTTCGGTCATCCACGTTGGCGCCGGCGGTGGCATACCTTCATGCAGGAAGGCTTCATCTTCTTCATAGTCTTCTGCAATGAGGGCTGATCCGCGGGTCTGATCCCGCTTCCTGAGGTCCTCCTCAGTCCAATTCAGCTTGAGAGCTTCCTTCACTTTCTCGGTGGTGAAATGGTTCTTCAAGCTGGCGATGATGGTGGCACGTTCCGACCCGTCCAGGCCTGAGCGTTGCAGCAGCATCCACGCCACGACAAAATCTGGCAAGAACTTTTCAGCTTCAACCGATGCATGATCTGAAACGTCGGCTTGGTAGATGTTCTCGCTTGTCATGTAGTGTGCATTGCCTTTCTCCCATGACCTTTGGTCATTCCAATAGTGATAGCTGTTGGGTTGATCCCACCAGCCATCATTGGACCACCACTGAGGTCGATGCCACTGTAGTTCTTCTTGTTGGGCTTCATCTGTGGTTTCACCTAACTCGGCGTCAGGCCGTGTTGGATCGGATTCTCGAGGACTGTGGAACCCTGGTTCCTCATCTCCTTGATGAGGAGCTGCTGCACTCTGATGTGATCTGGTCTGGCTCGCTGATGACCTAAAAGCTGATGGCCTTCGGGTTGAATATCCCTTTCCATATTCTTCGATGGCCTCTGCTAGTGTCCTTCGAGCCTCATAGAGAGCTTCATCATGCCTGACAATCCAGGCGTTCATACACTCTCCCTTTCGTCGTTTCACCTGGTAGAAGAATTTGGAGATCGTCTTGCCTGCTTCTGCCAAGGTCGGAGCTTGTACTCGTGTTCGTAGGAAAGCCAGCAACTCGTGAGCGCCCCACTCATGAGAAATCCACCCCGGTGATTTGTGCTGGACTGCGGTCTTGGCGGCTCCTTCCAAGACAGATTGGAGTCTTGGACCAGCAAGCGGTCTCTTCTTCCATTCCAGTGTCTCCACGTAGTTCAGTGCAGCTCTTTTGTATGGTATGATGTAGAGGTCGGACGACCCGTCAAAGATGGGAACCCCATCCTTGCTGTACCTAAGTTCAGCCATGCTTGTAGCCAGCGACTATGGATCTCTTCCAAAACGATGTCCCTGGATCTTCGCCCGGCTCCCTTCTTTCTAGAAGGAGCCGGGCTCCGCTACCATGCGAAGCACACGGGCGCAAGTACCCCTCGGAAGGAACTGTTTCTGTCCTTGCTAGGTGGGGCGCTTGAGTCGAGACGAGATCACCGGGAACGAGTGAGTTCGTGACCCTTGAATGCAAATTCTGCATAGACATATATAGATGTAGACATAGATATTTGATATACATCCCTTTCTGCGATGAGATGAAGTGCTTTGTCAGCCATGCTTTGGCAAACTCTCACACTTCGAAGAAAACCACACAGCAAAGGCGAAGCCCTTGATCTTCTATTGAAATCACATAAGAACCTCTGTGATCTTGATGCCTTAGCAAACTCCTCGCGTTGGCTGAACTGCCTAAAGCTGTCAGCTTGAAACTCAGTAGAATGTCACCACGGGCCGCAACAAAGCATGCTTTCCCAAACCATCCATGGGACTGCAAAAGGAAAACCTACAGGGGCAATCAGGGGCATAAGGTCATGAGCTCATGGGATTTATGTCACGGCAATGGACCAAAGGCACGGACCGTCTTCGCGAACAAGACGACTGGCACGCTTCTTGGTTCCCTCCTTTTTCACTATTAGTAACTGCGCCAGTAACACAATCGCTATTAGGTTCCCTCCCGGTTCCCTCCCAGTTCCCACCGTGGCATATCCTTCCAACGCCGGCGCGGCACGTGCCGCAGCGGCTCCACAGGCCTCGCAGCAGCGAGTGAGCTGGGCGTTTGAACTAAACAGAACAAGATCAGAAAAAAGGACACATCACACTATTAATTACTAGTAAAACTGAAACACCACTGTAATGGACTGAATTAGACAAATGTTCATGTCTTTTGGAAGCTTTAAGTCAAGCTCTCTTTCCTCGCTTGCGGGGTGGGTGACGCTGGCTTGGGGGGCCCCAGGACAAATTTAGAACACCAGGGTGTGCCTTTCGAATGCTGCGAACTTGATTTGGAATCGAGGGCCAGATTGGTGAGCATTCCAGAATGTGAGAAGCTCCTGTGAAGAACAATGGAGACCTGTTATCAGCACTCCACCCACTGCGTTCGACAGAACACACACCGCGCCGTACCAACGGCCGGGAAGCTGAGAGCAGTCCTTCGGGTCACCTGGCTGCGAGCGAAGGTTGATACATTTTTTGCCGACGTGAAGCAAATCAAGTGAAGCAAACACGTAGTGTTTCGGTGTTTTTCATTCTTTTTCCTCACACGGAAACGTCATCTCAAAATGACGGGCGGTTCTCTGACCCTGCGAGTGCCTTTGGTCCCACATGCTTGGAGTGACTGGATCTGTGCATCGGTCCAATCCCAAATTTGGTTTGTGCAAACAAGCGGAGACCGAGTAGCTAGAAGCTACTAGGTTGGAGGCCATCGCTAGTAACAAGGACCGTTCTGTTTTTGACTCCCTGACGTAAAAAGGACAGACTCTTTTTCGGCCACGCGAACCAATCTGACTAGTGAAGTCTGTTTGGCATCGCTTTCGGGCCCCCGAACTCCTGGAGATCCCTCGTTTCACGTGTCTGCTGCGCCGCAGCTTTTAGCTTCTCGAGTGCCCAGGCAAGGCGCTTAACCAACCGAGGCTACATGGTGGGGTGCGCGCTCTGCACTTATTTTGGTTTCTCAACCGAAGCGGAAGCACAAGCCAGTCACGTGGCTGATAAATAACCGGAGGTACGGATGTGCAGATGCTCCGGACGCACGGTGACTGGAAGCCAAGTCAGGACGGCTACAGTCCCTGGGGAACCCTAGGCCTGATTGGAGACATTGTTATGTAGGTGCGTCCAAGTACCCTCTGAGAAGGTACGACTGGATCCCTAGGGTACTGACTCCATTGGTTTGTTGTTGCTCTTCTCCCGACACCGTCGACTCAAAGGAACATCAAGTAGTAGCCTATCAAGTCTGACACTAACAAGGTTCGCTACTAGGAACAAGTGCATCGCTACTAGGAACAGGTACCTTACTAGTAGTAACAAGAAGCTAGTAATAAATATACGTTTAATTAGAATTCTAATAGCTTTTTGTTACTACTAGTAAGGCACTTGTTACTAGTAGCGATGCACCTGTTACTAGTAGTAGACTCCTCGTCGGTCTTTCGCCGTGGAGTCGGACGTGTCTGACGCGGGCGCCTGCCAAAAGTTCTGGGGCTCGTCGGACTCCGCGGACTCCTGGGGACGCACTGTGGAGCCCCTAGTATATAACGCTCTTGTTCCTAGTAGCGATACACTTGTTTCTACTAGCTTCTTGTTACTAGTAGTAAGGCCCTTGTTCCTAGTAGCGATGCCAGGAGCCCCTAGTAGCGTCCTTGTTCCTAGTAGCGATGCCAGGAGCCCCTGGTAGCAGTGGATGTCCGTTGACAGGAAGAAGATGCGATTCCGACAGGTGTGCTCAGTTCGTCAGTTCTGCGGCAATGGGAAATGGTGGCACGCATGTGTAGGGCAAGAACTGGTAAATTGATTCATGAACTCAACCAAGTGATCCACTATGGCACACTGAGGTCCCACCACTTATACCGGAAATAACAAGGCCCCGCTTCCAAAAGTGCCATTCACTGCTTGCCCCAGCTCCTTGGCTTTAGCCTTTCGTTGAGTGGCCCTGCGAGAGACAGCTACCTTAGCTATTGCCGACTTGCCCAAGCACCCGGGGCACAGCTAGTTCAGCTTCTCAACATTTCTCGCTCTTACGTAGGTTGCAGGCCAGTTGGAGGCCATCGCTCTTAGGTTGGAGGCCATGTTGTTACCACTTCTCGCTCTCACTATAAATCAAATGCGTAAAATCCGAAACTGGTGATTCCTCAAGGGTTCCTTGGTTCCTTCTGCCTTCTGCATGCTTCTAAGCTTAGAAATCACACCACCTCAGGGGCTTTGGCTTTTACGGTTCTGCTTAGCCTTACGCGGCAACCGGATCCGTGAATCGGTGAAGCTGTACGTACGAGAGACAAGGCAAAGCAAGGCATGCAGAACCTGTCGCGTGGTCCATTTGGTGCCTACTTTGGGTGCCTATCTTTGTTTTCCTTTAAAACATCTCTTTCTGTTTCCTTCCTTAGGACTGGGGACTCTTTGGCACGCACACCATTCTTTACAATCTCAGTACTTTCTTTCTCATGGTCTGAGCCTTTACTCCGTCCTGCTTCCCCCATGACGTCTTTGTTCTTCCCACCGAGACGTTTACACCAGTTCAAACCGAGCAGCTGCGGCCACGGCGGCACAAAAGGTGGCAACTCGGGTCTGTTCGAAGGCCTGGCAACTCATTTTTGGTGACGTGTGCCGGGGTTTTGGCCTCATCGCGTTTCTAGTTCCATAAAATCCAAGCCTTTCTCTAGAACGTGCTCAGCCTCAAAAAAGTTGCATCAACCTGCGCTTGCTGCACAAACGGGTACTTTTGTTCCCCCCAAGAACCACCAACAGTCTCCACATGCCAAGACTCATCAATTCCTTCTTTTTACGGCGCGGACCCCGTGCAGGTGCCTGACTCTTCACGGGCTTTGCCTGTGCAGCCTTCAGCTGATGTGCCTGACAAGTGGACCCGACGATCACATCGGCAGGTCGGCCGAGTTGCTTCTCTGGGCCGAAAGTTGTGCTCTTCCATGGCTATTCTAGGAGCAAGAAGCTACTAGGAACAAGTGCCACGCTAGTAGTAACAAGTGCCTTACTAGTAGTAACAAGAAGCTACTAGGGGCGCCTATTCTCTTTAACAGGCCTTTTGCTAGGTGGGAATGATAGCTTATGAACATCGATGAGGAATGAATGGTGAGAAGGAGAAGGACTTAGTCGATCCTGAAATCCTAAGAAGGCAGCGATGGCTGCAACCATCAAGTCCCCAAAATGACTTAGACAGAAATGGGTGCACATATTCTGGAAATGCATCTGAATGAATCTACCCTCTTGCTCTGCACAACCTGCATTGATATGGGAACTTGCCGCTTTGTCGAAGCAACAGTATTCTCTAGTTATTTCAACAAAACACTCATGAATGCTGGCTGACACATGCCCACTCACTAGGCAGCCAAGGACACCCGCGATGGACCGAAGCCATAATTCCCACACCATACCAGCATCCATGTATGCAACATACATATGATACTATTTACACCACTTCTGACCCTAATGCAGGGAACTATTCCAGTCCCGTAGTCCCATGGATGGTTTGGGATTTGACAAACTTTTCAATCGGAAGCCCAGCTACGAGCTGAATCGAATCATTCATGACGATGAACATCTTTCTTCTTGGTGGGCAAGAAGCTACTAGGGGCTCCTGGCCTTACTACTAGGAGCAAGGACGCTACTGGACTTCTGCATAGGACAGGTGTGCCGTCACACGAGGAAATCCCGAACATCCACCGGCATCCGCCTCGTGAAACAAACACGGTCGGAAACGGTCAGAACTCCTAGTAGCTTCTTGTTTCTACTAAAGCTTCTTGTTACTACTAGTAAGGCACTTGTTACTAGTAGCGATGCACTTGTTCCTAGTAGCGAACCTTGTTACTACTCTCCGTAAAGCACCAACTTCTTCGTATCTGCGAGTCTTGGATGTTCGAGTCCAAGCAGTTCTAAAGAAAAAGGGAAGGTAGAAGCGCAATCCAAAACAACCAGGGACCACATCGCTCTATAGCAAACGGCACCTCAACCAAGTTGAAGGAGGCCATCGCTATTAGGCTATTAGGTTGGAGGCCATCGCCACTAGGACACTATGTGAATCTTGTTCTGTCCACAAGGTCCACCGGGGCACTGCCGCCCACAAGCCGCCTCTCCAATGCCAGGGGCGATTGCGGGCACAAACGCTGGCCCGACCTCAGATAGCGCAAGAACCTTAGGGGTATGAGAAATCCGACATGGAATGCCCAAACCAGTGGTTTGCAGAAGGTCTCATTCTTTTTTCTGTTTCTTGATGAGGGTCTTTGCTGTAACAGCTCTGCTTTGGCTGATACAAGAATCTGTCCCAAAATGGCACTCAATTCTTGGTCTTGAACACACCATTCTACTATCTATTGAATAGTAATGATGCATCCGACATTATTTGTTTTTCAGTTGACTTCCCAGGTCGAGGCAAGCTCTTAGCAACTAAGTCAGGGGACTCCATCATCCGTTCCAAGCTCCACCTCAACTGTGTAACTCCCCAATTGTCCTCCCAGCAAAATCCTTGCCATCATGCACGGTTGGCCCCGCTTCCCTCCATTTGGATGGAGTATCTCCAGAAAAAAAAGGCTCTTTTTAGAACCCCCTTTGCCTTTGAGTGGCTATATGTTTACAAGTCAAAAGAGATGCGGCTGATGGCTGTGCGGCAAAAATCATCGCAACTTCACCAAGGCTCCCCGCAAGCATTGGAGCGCTACTTCTTCTCCTACTGCCCTACTACCACGCACGTCGTGGAGCCGAAAACTTGAAGCTAGTGAAGAGTTCATGGCGATTTCCTATTTTTATTTGTTCATCTTCGTCCAAGGCGTTCACGGAAATGGGAATGGACAAATGGAAAATAGCTAATCTTCTTTCTTGAGACCTTCAGACCTTTCTACCTTTCGTTCTTTCTTTTTTCATTCTCTTCCGCAGCCTTCCATCTGTTTTTCGGGCAACTGTTGCCACTCGGACGCCGAAGGACCGCTCGGTGGGTCATCGAGTCTAAGAGACAACATGTTTGAGCGGCATTTGGGTCGCGGATCCTGCGGATCCTACGGATCCTGCGGATCCTTCGGATAGAGAATCCAACTAAGCTGAGCCAACACCAACATGAGCATGATCAAACCATGTCAGGAAGACTCCGAACTTTGTCACGGAAAAACCCACGAGCTGTTCTGCGCTGAAGTTCTGTCTAGTTGCCGTTGTCACGAGTGGCCATCCTGCTTTGGTCACCCCGGGCATCATGAGAACCCAAGCAGCAATACAAAGGTCAGAATGCAAAAGAAAAAGGGACGGAGCAATCAGACCAATGACCCCTCTTTCTTCTCACCTGAGTTGGATAAATTTGGCTGTTCACCTCAGCAAGTACATTCATTTGAACTCAATCATACCTCCACGATGCTACTGGTTGAAGGGATGCATAGTTTTTCAGGATCCATGCATTGTTCCATTCTAAATGTGTTTTTCTGAACAATCTTTCTGAATCTTACCATGGCGAAGCAACACCTCGCATCTGCGCCATCTCTTTTGCACCGCTGCCGCATGCTCACGTGTGCCCCGTCTATGCCAGCTCCAGACTGGCCTGATTGATGCCTCGCCGGGGCCGTCCATGTCGGACATCCCACAGTCTTCCCACAGTCTTCCCACCGTGTCACACGAGGGCTATCGAACTGCTTGTCAAACAGGCTCAGGCTGCAGGTTGGCATCTCGTGACGGTGTCTCTCAGCGTGGTCAAGAGATGTCAAGACTGGGTGTGTGTTCTTTCATTTCTCTTAGAGTCTCAATTTGAGCGGATTTCACCGCATTCCTTCGGGTTCTTCGTTGCAACCTTCGGTCGAACGAATCACGTTTGAACTCGCAGCGCTGACTGCTGGGAGGCCGGGCCGAAGTAGTTCCACTCCTGGGGCTGCTTCATCTCGATCTGCGCTCTCGGGGCGCAAAGCCAGAACGGCCCAGCGTCATTTCTCATAGCAATAAGAAGCGGAGAGAAGGGATGAGATTTGTTTGCTCGACTCAAAACCATAGCAATTTGTTCAAGGTCGGGTTTAAGTCTATAGTTCTTTCTGATTCAGGTTTGCAGGAAAAGGCTTCTTAAAGAACAATGCTCTCTGATTGCGTGGATCCTTGCACAAAGGCATAGGAGACACTTGTAAAAAGTGAGTAAAAGCTGAATGGACAGGGTGCGTGCAGAAAAAAGTGTCCTTCGACTTTCCTTGCTAAAAACCGATGTCACCCGATTGCACCTCTTGTTGAATACAAGCAGACTATCTACGCTCCAGTGACTGCCAGCAAAGTAGATGAGCTTGCCGGCAAAGGAATGGAGGCCATCGCTGGTAGATTGGAGGACTTATCATGTGATCATCGGTGCCAAGTCTTCACGCATGTTGACTCTTTGACGAACCTCACCGCCGATCCCCGTCTCAATCGCCAAACACTGAGGGCGATCCCGCCTTGATCTGCATGCTATTGCGAGGTCGGTCGAAGACCATATCCTCCGGGTCAAAGTGGAAGGAGGCCATGGAAAACTAGTTCAGTTTCCGAACCAAATCATTAGTGCGAGCGCTTCCTTGAAGAAGCTACAGAAATATCCTGCGTTCTAAGTAGCTACAGAAGCAGGTAGCTACCTCTGCTACTAGCTACCTAGCTACTAGGAACAAGTGCATCGCTTCTAGTAACAGGTGCCTTACTAGTAGTAACAAGAAGCTATTAGAATTAAAACAAAATTGCTTCTTGTTACTACTAGTAAGGCACCTGTTACTAGAAGCGATGCACTTGTTCCTAGTAGCTTCTTGTTACTACTAGCTACCTAGCTAGCCTCGGAGGAACGGTATTTCTGGTGTCTCGGTGTCAAACGAACGAAGCGAAGAGATTTGATCGAAACGAAAAACCCACAGTCATGAAGTCACTGAAGTCGATGGTCTCAGTAACAGGTGCCACGCTAGTAGTGACAGGTGCCTTACTAGTAGTAACAATGTTCGCTACTAGGAACAAGTGCCTTACTACTAACAATAAGAATTATGTTCTTCTTCCTCTCTTTCCCTGCCCTCTTCCTAGCCTTAGAAATAGCCATGTGATGGTGAAAAGGACTTCTTCTCGCTCAGCAGTCCTATCGACCCAGAAAAGCAACCTGCGACCCCAGAAGACCTGAAGGCAAACTAGGACTTCCCACTGGTGGTCCAAAACGAACCGGCAAAAAAACATGTATATATATATATATTTCAATATAAATATTCTATGATTTACTTCTTTGCACAGAGTTTTCAAAACCCAGAACCTCCAAAAAGGCAAACTCATTTCATCTAAACTTTGTGAAATGGTCCCTTGCCATTTTCCTCTACATTTCAGGGAGTGTACCATCAATTATGAAAAAATAACATATCCCCACTCAGCTGGTACCCCACCGTGCACTCCCAACAAACCGAGCATTTCGATCAGATCTACATGAGGCACCCTCTTTCACTTCGGTGATGGTCTCCAATCTACTAGCGATGGCCTCCAACCTAAAAGCGATGTTCTCATGTTCATAGGGCACTGTTCTTCTGTTGCTAGTAATTACAATTCTAATTAAATTCTTATTGTTACTAGTAGTAAGGCACTTGTTTCTAATAGGAAAAATTGTTACTACTAGTAAGGCACTTGTTACTACTAGCGTGGCACTTGTTCCTGTTTCGCCCAAAGGGCATGTCTTGGGTTTCCATCGCCTCTTGGAATGAAACCCCGCCATCTTTGGAGGAGTGCCAGGGAACGGCCTAGGCGTCGAGAAAGCACGGCGGGGATGGGGAGGTGAAGTCCGGAGAGACTTGCAAAGGAGAGGTCTTCCTTGAAACCTGAATGATCAGAAAAAGAATGAATCGTGTTTGCTTCCAGGAAGGACCAAGAAGCACTTGGGAGGTACGTGGTACTTAAGCTCCCCAAGATGAGTTGGTCCAGGTAGTTGAAGATTGGACTCCCTGCGGCGGACGAAACGCCCAGCTGGACCACTAAACGAACCGTGGGGGAGACGTTCAAGTCGGGAGACGTCGACGAGACGGTCCCGCCGTCGTGTCAGATCCTTTTTGAATGTCCCGTTTCCCCTTCCAGAGGAGTCGGACATATTGAAGGGAAACGGCGTCTGTCCTACTAGTAGCAAGGCGCTTTACTAGTAGTAACAAGCTACTAGTAGTAAGGCACCTTGCTACTAGTAGCTTCTTAAACCAAAAACAATTACCATCAATTACGCATCCTTAGTAGGTTGGAGGCCAGCGCTATTAGGTCACAGTGAGCCAAAAACAGGAAGGGCAAACAATTACACTATTTCTATTAAAGATGTGTGCACTGGCCCCTGGTAATAGGATATACCCATCATATACCTCCCAGCTGGAGAAACCACCAAAAAAAGAATGACCGATGCAGTCAACCGACAACTGAATCTCTCTGTGCGAATGATCCCCCGCTTCGCTCGCTCTTTTTCGGCAGCGCATGGCCGTCATTCGAAGGGCTTGTGGACCTCACAGGATCTGCGTTCGAGCCATCCGCTCTAACCGAGGCAGTCCGGATCGGCATGCGTGGTTGTGTGGTACTGGGCACAAAACATGAAGGGTCGGATAGGCTTGACATCAGCACCCGGAACAGCCTGGAATTCCGAACTTTGCAGAAACAAATGGATGTTTCCCCAAACAACCACTTCTTATGTAAAGGATCCCGTTTGCAAATCTCTAGCCCTTCCATGGCTGTCGTTTTCGCTGACAGGTGGAGTCAACCTCTAGAGGATTCCCTGAAGATCGGCTTGCCGACGCATCTTGCCGGGCTCTTGGCACTTTCAACATGGTGAGCAGGTACAGCTGATGAGAAATGAGACAAACATCCCGTCACCAAAGGTGAGCCGTCCCGTCACTTCTGAGCAATCCCAAAACCAAATGGAGTGTGCAACATCAAGCAAGTTGAGATGTAGCTGTGAAAAAAAACATGGGCAACGCATGTGGTGAGTGTGTGCAAGTAAACTCCTTGAAAAAGGCTGCCAGTGTGGGTCAGTGACAGGCTCAGTGGCTTGACGAATGCAAATCAAAGTGTGAACAACAACTACAACTGAAGCTCTTGGGTTTGTCTCACAGACTTACGGCTCACTTGAATGGTTCACAACTGGAAACACAGCACCCGATTGAGCCACCCCAGTCGTAGGCCTGCTGCCAGGGCTGAAAGACGGCATCGTAGGTCGCATCCTGTGGAGCTCTTAGTAGCGTCGCTACTAGGAACAAAGGGCATCGCTACTAGTAGCAAGAAGCTACTAGTGGCTCCTGGCCATACTACTAGGAGCAATTAAATAGCTACTAGTAGCGTCCGATCGCTCCTAGTAGCGATGCCAGGAGCCCCTAGTAGCGTTCTTGCTCTTAAGCTGAAGATCTGAAAGATGGCAGGATATTTGTTGTGTTCTGATCTGAGTTTACAAAGTTACCATGTTTCTTGCACCTATGTGCTTTTTCATTGTTTTTGCGTGTTGACAGCATCGCGTCTCGTTGCGAAGAACAACGAGACCAATCTTCCTTCGATGTCGAACATGTGCAATTTGCAAAATAGACGAATACGTTTTCCAAGACACGTTGGATCTTCTTTTGCCATGCACGTTTTCATACTTTTAACTTTCAACCTGAAAACAACGAGGACTCGGGGATCTACTCTTGACAACCTTCTCCATGTTGGCAAACGACGTCGTCCTGAATGCCCTGGATCCATCGGCGCCGCCACTGGGGCGGGTAATGCCTCCAGCTGCGAAACTGAGGGGCATGACAACATGTTGAGGGAATCTGGGAAGCAACATGAAAGACTTTTGTCACATCCGTGGCCATGTGGACTTTGCGTATTGTTCTCTGTAGCACTGTAGATCATGGTGTTTTGCGTGTGTGATGGGGGGTGCTGAGCCTAAGCAGTATTCAGTCCAGCCAAAATCCCACCAGCAGACTGCTCAGCCAAGCATCTGATATGACATCCGCGCGTGAATACACCAGCGTTCGCTGTGCTCTTCCTCAGCGCAAGCCAGAGTGATGAGAAACCCTGATACCTGCATGTCTTTCGAAGGACCAGCGTTCTTGCTTCTAGTGTTCTTGCAAGGACTACGTAGGAACAACCAAAACTCATGTAAGAAATAGCAAAGAAAAAACATATCAAAACAATTGAGTCTAAAGGTCCAAAAAAGAAAGGAAGAAAAACCACCCATTGAACAACACCTCTCATTGGTTGTCTTTTTTGCTCAGGGGTGGTGCAAGATTGGAGGCCATGGCGCTCGTGGCACAGTTCTCGTGAGTGATCTGAAATGTGTGCTTCGAAAGAACATCCAGACAACCTAATAGCAATGGCCACCAACCTACATGGGTTGTTGGCATATGGTTGCAATCATAGTTGTGGGAGATTGATGTGCCCTTCTGCAGGGCTGCATTCGCCAAGACGAGACGACGAGGGGATCAGAGGGACCAGAAAACCAGGAGCCGCTAGTAGCTTCTTGTTACTAGTAGTAAGAATGCTCCGTTCGTAGCGATGCCAGGAGCCCCTAGTAGCGTCCTTGCTCCTAGTAGTAAGGCCAGGAGCCCCTAGTAGCTTCTTGCTCCTAGTAGCGATGCCCTCTGTTCAAAATCATCCTGTTCCTTTTTGTGATACTGTTCTTGTTCTTTTTACATGCCCAGCCAAAGTGGATGGCACTGCACCACTCCTGGTCTGATTTGAAGAATATAACGGCTGATCCGCGTAAGGCGTAAGAGCTTTGTTGCGGTCGAGGCTCCACCACATCAAATTGCAGTGGCTGATGTAGCCACTCCTCAGATGTTGTGGACATGTTTACTCCGAAAAAGCTCTTGGACATGCAATGTTTCAAAAGGATAACACATGACAGTTAATGCACACGTTACAATCCAGGGCCACCCAAATTTGCCGGATTGTTTTTGGATGAGCAATACATCTTCGTTTATAAACCAGCCTTTGGATGCTGGATCTGACAACTCATGTTCTATACATCTGGACGACAGGTTTGTAATCGCTTGGTCCCGCTCAAGGACACATTTTGACACTCGACATGGACTCAGGTCGAGCACCCAAAATGACACCTATCCAATTTGTTTTATCTTTCAAAAGCAAAAACCTCTTAGACTTCGACTCGGAACTTCTGGAGCCAACCAACCTCTTGGCACCGAGGGACAGCGAACCAAGCCGATGCCCAAAACGTTCAAAAAACCACGCCCATTCGACTCGAATGCTCAAAAAGTTACGTTGACATACGTTAATGAGGAGTCATGACCAAACACTGGGAATTGTTTTGAGCTCCTGAGTTCTCCAAGCAATTTCCTTGCACTGCCTTTCAACCGTCGCTACTAGGGGCTCCTGGCCTCGCTACTAGGAGCAAGGAAGCTACTAGGGGCTCAACTCGTTCCAAAAAAGGATGCCCTGCCGTCGCGTCCACATGGGTTTCCCACACCCCACCGCGGAAACGGCCGTCCAAGAGGCCCATTGGTTCCAATTGGCTCGGTAGGGACTTCGCCTCGGATGTCCGAAACATCTTCGGGTCTCGGTCGACGTTCTTCGGAAGAAGGCGTTCATTGGAAGGTTGGAGGCCACCGCTAGAATTTCACACCTCTTTCCCCTCGATTTAAGAGCAGCGCTTTTTTTCTTTTTTCACCGGGGACATCCTTTTGTGTCAGGCGGTTCAGATCGTCTTCGTGTCCCTCGACGTCCAAAGCAACGCCTGTTTTTGCAACGGTCGTCGACGGTCCGTTAGCGAAAACCGCACGGTCCGTCGCCGGGCTAGTAGCGTCCTTGCAACTAGTAACAGGTGCATCGCTAGTAGTAACAAGTGCCTTACTAGTAGTAACAAGAAGCTGTTAGAATTAAATTTGAATTAGTAAGAATGCTACTAGTAGCGATGCCAGGAGAGCCCCGTTCGTAGCGTCCGATCGTTCGTAGCTTCTTGTTCCTAGTCGCCGGAATAATCAACTGAGGCAAAAGAATGAAAGAAGCAAACGCCACAACGCGACTTGATGGGACTGGCATCTTTATCCCAGTGGTGGTTGATTTCAGGGCATCACTCTTCCAGATCGATGTAGCTCGCTGCATGGTTCATGGGCTTCTGTAGCTTCTCCCGGCGGGTTCCACCGAGGATCCAAAAGGCCTCTGGCACTTGCACAAAGCCCGCCTCGAAGAGGTGAAGTTCAAAAGTAAAGCCCGTTCGTAGCGATGCCAGGAGCCCCTAGTAGTGTCCTTGTTCCTAGTAGCGATGCACAGAAGCTACTAGTAGCTTCTAGCTACGAATAGCGATGCACCTGTTACTAGTCGCGATGCACTTGTGGTCAGTGGCCGAACCTTCACCGGACCCAGAATGTAGACTGATGAATCACTTCTCCTCACTGACAGGCCTGGGGTTTTATTGGGGGTGAATTACCAGGCTACATGACTCTCAGTCTTGCCACCAAGTCCTAGTTGTGTATCAGCCCAACGGGTGTCAGCGACCAACTCTCACCATTCCAGCTTCCGAGAGCAGAGCCCAATATGGTCTTCGAGAGAAGTGTGAGCGCGCTGTTTCTGCGTACCAGGTTGGCAAAATGCATGTTTTGACGTATGTCAGTAAGTGTTCTTTTCTTCTTCCACTTTGGATTTGGAGGTGTCACATCACCTCCAGCACCATCTAAAGGTTAAAGCAAATGCAAAACCATTCCATGCTGCATACATAGCTCCCAAAGGAATGTTCCATGGCTTCGCAAGCCTCGCTTCTGACTACACACAAGCGGCAAGCCAGAAATCAGAACCACATGTCTCCATCACTGTGGATAAATTGAATTGGTTTCAAGCCATCCAAAACCATCCAACTCCAAGCTGCACCGCCCACACTCCTCCTCCCCCTCACAACCAAACACCCCGTCACAACCAAACGCCATGCCGTCCAAATTGTCAATGGCCCACATGACGAACGATTGAAAAAAAAACTCGTAGCTATAGAAGCTACTAGTAGCAAGTGCATCGCTGCTAGCAGCTAGAAGCTACTAGGGGCGCTCCTGGCATTACTACTAGGAGCAAGGACGCTACTAGGGGCTCCTGGCACTAGTAACAAGGGCCTTACTACTAGGAACAAGGAAGCTACGAACGTAACAAGGGCAAAACCGCTCCCACGGCCACCAGTCGATCGTCGATCGCCGCGTCGCACCGTGGAGAGTGCCCGTGGATCCCTCAGGTCGAAGTTCACCACCGTCCGTTCCGCTTTTCCTCGGTGAAAGCATGTTGCTCGCTAGTAGTAACAGGTGCATCGCTAGTAGTAACAAGTGCCTTACTAGTAGTAACAAGATGCGAATAGAATTAAATTAGAATTAGTAAGAATGCTCCGGTCGTAGCGATGCCCTTTGCTCCTAGTAAGGCCAGGAGCCCCTAGGAGCGTCCTTGATCGAAAGCTTCCGGAGAAAACCCACTTGGACTTAAAGATTCTTTTCTGTTGTTTTTTAAAGGATTTTTCCTCCTCAAGAAGGGTATGAAACCAACACGGAAACCGACAGAATACTGATTTTTCCTTGTCAATTTCACTCAACCTTCTTTCAACCAACAATGCGGTGTTTAAATTTGACTTGTTTGGTTCAGGAGTGCAGCACTCAATGTGAAGAGCTAAATGGACCCGGCTTGCAATGTTGGAAAGACATAGAGTCTTGACCACCGGAGATTGCCACTTGTCAGACAGCAGAATATCTGCTCTGCCATGCTTTGAAGCATGACCTCACCACCCTCTACCAACTCCTCAACTCAAAAAAACACTAGGGGCTCCTGGCATCGCTACTAGGAGCAAGGACGCTACTAGGGTCTCCTGGCCTTACTACTAGGAACAAGAAGCTACTAGGGGCTCCTGGCACAATCACAAAACACATGAAAACACCAAGTCTCGCAAGGGGTTGAAGACCTTCCACCTCCGCAGCCGCAGCACATCGTAGACCTCCAGCAGCAGCTGCAGCACCGTGCCGTCCCAGGGCGCGGCCACCGACACGTCGCGCCAGTCGGCGAAGAGGCCCACCATGCCTCGGTCACGAGCTCGAAAAGGATGCCTTCGAAGGGATGGGATCGATTGGGGGCGAAATGGATTTGTTCTACTTGAACCTTTCAATCCTTTTTCTTGGTGAACGGTCACAAGATCAAGGACTGTAAAAGGTCACTGGCATGGGGCCTCACAGAAGGCTGGGGAGACTCGTAGAGCGGAGCGTTGATGTGTTTTGAGGAACGAGTTGAGCTGGATTGGACGTTTTGGTAAACTCAAAACACCAGCTTCGGACTTCGGAGTGGAGAACAAGAACTTGCACTGGCAAAGGCAAGCAAATGGGTTTTCTCATCGGTCTATCTTGGAGGTCTGGGGATTCTTCACAGCTTTGGGTTTGACGTCTCGGGTCCATCGGCCCACAGATGGCGAAATCCCGTTGGAAGTAGATCCTGATCTTGGGAACCAAAAAAGGCCGTCCGGCCGCTCCGTTCGTAGCGATGCCCTTTGCTCCTAGTAGCGAACATTGCTCCTAGTAGTAAGGCCAGGAGCCCCTAGTAGCATTCTTGCTACTAGTTGTTGCACACAATTTGTTCGAGGATGTGTTCGAGGGGCAGTGCCCGCCACTTGTGCAGGACGCAGTTCTTCTGGCAGTGCCCGTCACTTAGCGTCCTTCAACAAACATCAACAAATACTCCAGGCCAAGGCTCTGGCATCCCGTAAAGTGGAAAAAACAACGAGAGAGGAAGACGATGTTCTTCCAAAAACGATTCTTTTCCACTTCTATTTAGACATCCACCTCCGGTTCCTACTGGCACCTTGAAACCAACTCTTGAGATCAGCCAAAGCTCCAGCTTCCATTCCATCGCGCATCGGTACATAAAGCCTCAATGTGGACCACCGTGGCATTTGTGCTAGGCCATCGCTCTTAGGTAACAAGAAAATCCGTTCCAATCACCTGTTTCTAGTAGCTATACTTGCTCCTAGTAGTAAGGCCAGGAGCCCCTAGTAGCGTCCTTGTTACTACTAGTAAGGCACTTGTTACTAGAAGCGATGCACTTGTTTCTAGTAGCGTCCTTGTTCCTAGTAGTAAGGCCAGGAGCCCCTAGTAGCTTCCTTGCTCCTAGTAGCGATGCCCTTAGCTCCTAGTAGCTTCTTGTTACTAGTAGCTCTTAGGTAACGAGAAAATCTTAAAGAAACAGCTCCGTTCCAATCACCTGTCGCAGTTCTCAGCGATCGATTTTGGCCGTTTCAGGTGCAACTCAACCCCAGAGCCACTTTTGTGTTTTCTCTCTGAACCTGTCCCAGTCGAGTTGAACACCACTTCAGGTGGCTTCTCCAAAAAAAACGAAAGGGTTGTTTTAGTGCTCCAAGTGGTGACAATGGATTTGTCTGACACACCCCACAGTATGACCAGGTTTCGTCCAAAACCGCACAACTAAAAGCTGCTCAGTCCGACTCAGACTGGAGAACTCGAAGAGTCCCCTTCAACGGGAGGAGAACAAGTTCAGTGCTGTGCTTTAAATCGCTTGGCTTCGCAGCTTCGGGTGCCACCCGCTTTGGTCTTCTCGTTGAGCTTTGGTCTTCTCACACGAAAAGACATTTTTTTTGGATTGAACGAGTGGAATCGTGCAAAGTAGCGATGCACTTGTTTCTAGTAGCGTCCTTGTTCCTAGTAGTAAGGCCAGGAGCCCCTAGTAGCTTCCTTGCTCCTAGTAGCGATGCCCTTAGCTCCTAGTAGCTTCCTGTTACTAGTAGCAAAGTGAAGACGTTTCAATTTTTTGTTTGACCTGTTTGAGAAACAAACTCGGACCGCCATGGACCGCGGACCCCTTCAGCGACACGACACGTCAAGTCCACCTCCATCTCGTGAGAGGCCCTCGCTTTGGCTGCAATCCTCAGGGCCGTCAGATCCACTTTTTACGAATGAGTCAAATGTTAATGACAAAGTCCCTTCCGTGTTGCGCGAGGTCTTTTCATGACATCTATTTCGTTAGGCTCTTCCCGCGAAGTGGAGGGTATGTCTTGTTGCAGTTCTTTCTTGCTTGCATTTAATTTGACGAATTCATAAGAATTCGCTCTCGTTACTACGTAGAAGCCACTTTCAACACCAGGTGGATACTGGTGGATACGCTTTTCCTGCTATCCTGCACGAGTAGTGACACTACTAGCGATGGCCTCCACCCGGTTCAACATTTGACACACACACATACACACACACACACACACATCTACCTTCACCTTCAATTTTGCTCAAACGGTTCCGCCTTGCAACCCAAGGACGGGAAGACATTTTTACCGACTCACCCACTCCTCCGGGCCAGAGTTCTCACCTGATTTCGATCCCATCTTGCAGCTGAGGAGCACAATTGCGAGCAAGAGATAATTCATGGGGATCGAATATCTCCCCGCAATTGCCTCACGGAAAGGAAACACTTCAATTCACCTAGATGATCATAGATGTGACAAAACATGACAAAACACAGTTGGCCAATTTTGCAAATCTTTCGACCCATCTCCAACAGAGTGGCCTGGCCCATCTCGGCAGTTGAAAGGAATATGTCCGAAAATCCACAACTTGGAATGACTTATTGTTTCTACTAGCTTCTTGTTACTAGTAGTAAGGCCCTTGTTACTAGTAGCGATGCCAGGAGCCCCTAGTAGCGTCCTTGTCTCTAATTCAGACGCTACAAGTCCGGAGCGAGAAGGACGCTATGAACGGGGGCGCTCCTGGCATTGCTAGTCACACGGACGCTATCAGGTGCAACTTTCTGAGTGTATCCGAGCCTAAGAGACTCATCCAAGGGCCGCCCCTTGGCAGCCGTGATTGGGGAAAAAAACGGAGACATGTTGGAACCGAAAGGTTCACCAACCGAACTTCACCTGCAGGTGATCCACGTACTTCGGTGGGAGACCCCTGAGACCATGTGAGGCAAACCTGTAGCTTCATTTCCACGTAACTTGACCATCCAGCCTTGAGCACTGCCAAGGTCTCCCCTTCAATGGACAAGTGAGAGGAATAGCCATTGAACCATGCACTCCACAGGTTTCCTGCGCACAGCGGCATAAATACAGATAGGTGTCGGCGTCGGTCTCGGTCTGCTTTTTTGCTCTTCGGTCTCTTGGGCAATTTTTGTTTTAGGGGCTCCTCCAGAGGTAAGGCTAGGAGCAAGGACGCTACTAGGAGCTCCTGGCCTTACTACTAGGAGCAAAGGACGCTACTAGGGGCTCCTGGCCATACTACTAGGAACAAAGGGCATGACTACTAGGAGAATTCTTACTAGCAAGGACGCTACTAGGGGCTCCTGGCATCGCTACTAGTAACAAGGGCCTTACTACTAGTAACAAGAAGCTAGTAGAAACAAGTGCATCGCTACTAGGAGCAAGGACGCTACTGGGATTCTTCGCCGCTCGAACGACCACGTCAGCGCTTCTTGGGGGGCACCCGTCCTCGGAGCGAGGCGCGGCTGGGATCAGGCCCTGCCAGCAGCGTCTCCTACGGAAAAAAACAAAGGTGACCCTAGAAAGTGAGAAAGTGGAAGACGACCATGGAAAGCGAAGCTGAAGACCAAAGCTCTTTTGACTCATTGAATTCTTCTCTCTTTCTCGTTCCCTTTCTTTTCGTGATTTTTCTATCGCTCTTAGGTTTTCTTTTCTTTCTCGTTGAACACTCCTTTCTTCCGTTCTTCGCGATTGTCACCACGAAGAACGGACCTACCCGGCCCCGTCGGCGCCTCCAAGCGACGTTGCAACACGGCGAGCGCCTCGCCCGTGCCGTCGCGGGGGCCCGGCCTGGAGGGCATCGGATTCTTTTCTATTAGAAACAAGAATACTACTAGGAGCAAGAAGCTACTAGGAACAAGTGCATCGCTTCTAGTAACAAGTGCCTTACTAGTAGTAACAAGAAGCTATTAGAAACAAGAATACTTGGGTCTTCTTCTCGTCTTTCTTTCTTTCTTTTACAAGTTTTTGTTGTCTAGGTGTAGGCTCAAAAATGGACATCTGGGGGGTTGAGTGGTTAAGTGGAGAATAGAAGAGAATTCTCTTCCGGTTTAGGTCGACCTCACTATTCCTAACTTCGTGCTGAAGGACTTTTCAGGTTGACTTGAATGGGTCACCCCGATCACGACTGGCCGTCGATCTTTTCCCGCGAAGCGTCTTCAAACCTTAGGCAGGGCCAACTAAGAGAAGAATCGGATTTGGCCAGGGTTGCCTCATCATCACCCACGAATGAGACATATGAGAATTCACCCCTTTGTGCCAAAAAGGCTCTTGACAATCTTGACAGACCAAGTCCACCCCCCAAGCCAAGGAACTGCATCAACTGATCGGCCTTCTCCTGGAAGGCGGCATAGGCCGGCCGGCCGGCCCCGTGTCTCTTTCGATGGTGACGCTGTGCCCACTTTCTTGGCCTCTTTAGCCTTCAAGAAACTTCCAGCGCTTGCTTGCGCTTGCGCTAGAAGCACTCCCTGCAAAGGTGGAAAGAGTCTGGCGCTGGGCCGCTGGTACTTCCAGGCCCTTCACTGGACCTTCTGGGGAACCCAAGGTTCCAACAGTTTGAGGTTTGCCAAATATATCACTGAATCTGTCAAACAAATCCCTGAAAACACAGCCGAGCACCCCCCCAAACACCCGAAAGGTAACAGCAAAGACTTCACCCCACGGGGTATAAGGCAAGCCGGGTAAGCTACGTGATTTGATACTGTGAAACGGTCATCCACCTTTCAGGGAAGCGACCCTGTTTTCTGCCTCCATTTTCTAGCTCGGCCAAGGGGACGTCGCAGAAAAGGGGACATCGCAGAGCTCCTGACTCCTTCAGCATCAAATAGTTCTAACCTTCGTTCCTAATAGCGATCATTGCTCCTAGTAGTACGGCCAGGAGCCCCTAGTAGCGCTCCCAGTAGCGATGCCCTTTGTTACTAGTAGCGTCAGGGGCCACAGCTATTCATTTTTGGTGTCCGAAGGAGTGTCCGTGGTCTGAGTAAAAAGCGTGGCGTTTGAGCTGTGAATCTGCAGATAGCTAGACGACGTAATGAGGAGTCCAAATAAAGGTGGAAAAGTCATCATGATATAGAATAAAAGGTAGCTTTTATTACCATTTTGCTTTTCCTCTTTGATATAGTATCTTGCTGTGGAGTCCCTAGTAGCTTCTTGTTCCTAGTAAATAATGGTTAACCTTTTTTCATCTAATTGTTCTTGTTTAGTAGGGAAGCCAATCAGTACCCTGGCTGGGTAGGGCTCTGGATCCACTCTCGAGCTCAAACCGTCCTGCGATGTCACGGCCTCATAGGCCTCGAACAGATCGGAGGCCAGGGGCGAGTAACAGTATCCTGAGCGAATCCCGGTCCGGTTGGGGTCCAAAATGGAAGCAGGGAGCACCAAGTTGAAGTACAAACTACAAAGGGGATATGTTAGGATGTATACCACATTCTATCACTTTCGGAGTTACTTTTAATCTGCCCGAAAAATGGATAAACCGTTTCCGTACCAACCTCCAACCAGCCCAACCGCTTCGAGGCGTCTTCGATGCGAACGACACCGCAAGCCTCGAGCTGCGACCTCAAGAGACACGAGAGTCGTCTCCTGATTTTTCCGAACGACAGAACTGACATGAATTAAATCTATACTTATACAACCCAGAACTTCCATGACTTGACGAAAATGAACTACTCCACCTGGTAGTCAATCCATCCACCACTACCAGTTTGGGGTAGTTCATTTTCGTCATTTTCCAGGACTCTCAGGGCAAGCAAAGCTCGTGGTTTTGATCACAGAGTGGACTGCCTGGGTGCCATGTCCAGTCCAGCTGCGCTGTCGGTCTCCTCTCCCAGTGCTGCTGAAGGTCCGTCGCCAAAGGCGTGATAGCATTGGATCATCACAAAGGAGAAGGTCTCCAATGAATCCTTTGCGAACTCAGCGGTGGGGTGCCATCTGAATGCGACATCACCAGCAGTTTCATTGGACTTGGGAGCTATCCATGGAGCAAGTCGGGGTGCCCTGGTCACACCACATCACATCCACGAGCCCGATGCTGGCGGCACAAATGAACCCGCTATGATGGCGAAGCCTGATGCCGCTTTTTCTAGGTCTGTAGCGCCACCTTGCACCCTCATCCTTCTACTAGTAGCTAGAAGCTACTAGGGGCTCCTGGCATCGCTACTAGGAGCAAGGACGCTACTAGGGGCTCCTGGCATTACTACTAGGAGCTAGAAGCTACTAGGAGGCCATCGCTGTTAGGTCATCCTCCCAAGTTCCATTGGCAAACGACATGGAGACATGCCCGCGTGCTCTGATTTGCGTCACACAAGTTTGCGACGCTCCGAGCATGTGGCGCTGGTCCACAAAAACACCGGGAGATGGAGCGTAAAAGCTCCTAGTAGCATCCTTGCTCCTAGTAGTAAGGCCAGGAGCCCCTAGTAGCTTCTTGTTCCTAGTAGCGAGGCTAGGAGCCCCTAGTAGCTTCTTGTTCCTAGTAGTGAGGCCAGGAGCCCCTAGTAGCTTCTCGTTCCTAGTAGCGAGGCCAGGAGCCCCTAGTAGCTTCTTGTTCCTAGTAGCGAGGCCAGGAGCCCCTAGTAGCTTCTTGTTCCTAGTAGCGAGGCCAGGAGCCCCTAGTAGCTTCTTGTTCCTAGTAGCGAGGGGAGGAGTGCCTAGTAGCATCCTTGCTCCTAGGTCCTAGTAGTAAGGCCAGGAGCCCCTAGTAGCTTCTTGTTCCTAGCTTTCGGAAAAGGTAGCTGAGAACAGATTGGTTGGGGGGAGTGTATTTGAACCGGCACGAACCGGATGGATATTTTTTCCGGGATATTTTTTCACGTTTTTTCCCCTACTGTTTTTTGTTTTGCTTCTGCTGGGAGTGCTGTACAAGCACTAGGAGCAGCAGAAAGGGCAGGGGACGAAGCACCAAAGCCAGCGTGACAGTGACAAAGGGAGGGAACAGAAAAGGTATTCCACTTACTAGGGACTTCTTTGCGGTTGTCTTTAGCTTCACTGGTTTCGGGTTTCTTTGGGCTCGGTTTCTTGTCTTTAGGGTTTCTTTAGGCGTTCTTCCGGAAAAGGAGGAGAGAGGAACTACAATAGGGACTTTTCTGCGGTTGTCTTTGGGTTTCAGTGGTTTCGGGTTTCTTTGGGCTAAGCAAAGTAGAAATCCACCTTTGTGGCAGCGTCAACGCAAAGAAAATAGTAGTTGTGGTAACTGTGGTAAGACTCGTAGCGGGGTGGTCCGAGTGATAGAGGTATTGGAAATAATAGGGGTGGTGGATGGTAGTGGCAACTATTAAAAAAAGAAGCGGGAGGGGGTAGTGGTAAGTGCAAATCAAATATACAGTGGACAGCGCTGGGCTGCTTCGTTTCTTGATTGGTGTAGTTGGGTGTCAAAGCTCAAGGTGAAGGTCTTATCATCCAACTTTGTGCCGTGTCAATGCAAAGAAGATAGTCAGCAGAAGCAAAAGCAGAAGGAAAAGCAAAAAGCAAAAGCAAAAAGCAAAAGCAGAAGCAAAGGTCAAAAGCAAAAAGCAAAAGCAGAAGCAAAAAGCAAAAGCAGAAGCAAAAGCAAAAAGCAAAAGCAGTAGAGAAAACACACGAAAAACATTCCCGGAAAGAACCTGAAAAAATCCGGAAAAATAGGGGTTCCGCACGAACCGGTTAAATCTCTTCAAGCTACCAACAGCTTGAAACACCCTTAAACCTTTTCTCCTTCCAATCTTCCAACCATGTCCAACCCACCATCCTTCCCAACGGAACACCGCCACCAACGCCTCTCTTCGCCGACCCGAGCGTCGTGGCGCTGTGCGATGCGGCTGGCATGGAAGCGGTGCCACGTGCCTTGCGGCCTCGGTGCCGGCTTTGAGCGGACGGGCTCTCACGTGCCCACGAGGGGCACTGACACGGCCTTTATGTGTCTTTTCTTTTTTTGGGGAGGGTGTATGGCGAACACACAGGGCCCGGCGAAAAGAATGTATCGAGTCTAAGACATGTAAAGTCTTCGGGTCGTCTTATTAGCCATGGCCACATCAAACGAACGGGTGAGGGTTTGCTAATTGGAGAAATCCAAACATGTGCTGACCCTCTTGGCCGGGCTGTTTGGATCTGTTTGGTGTTTCTTTTTTCGGGCGCCTGGGTGCTGCCCCATGGGTAGGTCTTGATCAGTCAGCACTTAGCCTCTGGTTGCACCTGGGCCGTCCCTCAGAGGCTTCGGCTCTTTCACAGCACAAGTCATGGAACGTGACTCACCAAAGATCGATCGTTTGGCAGCGTTTCTTTAAGCTCCTGAATACATGTTTTTATGTAATTGCGACATCATTATTCACCAAATGTTCATATCTTATCATATCTTACCCTATAGCACCTCTTTTTCAGCACATACTTCAATCACTGATCTTTGAGCCTAAGATGCCTCAAGCAAAAGCAGCCCTGGAGCTCCTCGGGTGTGGGGAAGCGCAAGAAGACCTGGTCAGCTGTGGAATCGACCCAGCTGAGTTCTAGGGACGATATACTTGTTCCTAGTAGCTTCTTGTTACTACTAGTAAGGCACCTGTTACTACTAGCGATGCACTTGCTTCTACTAGCTTTCTAGGGACCGACATGTGTCGGCGTAGGTGTTCAACACCCCCGAGTTTGGCGTCGGGAAATAGACCACCCACGGGGCCAGAGGGGATGTTGAGGGTCAAAACACCTGCAACAAAACACAGTCAGACCATCCATGGGACTGGAATATCTATGCCGCCCCGGTCAGGCCTTTTCAACATCGATGTGTCATGTTGGACCTCGAAGTTTTGGAAAGCTTCAGCTTCTTGTTCGTAGTAGCGATGCACTTGTTCCTAGTAGTAAGGCAGGAGTTCGTAGCGTCCGATCGCTCCGGACTCGTAGCGATGCCCTTTGCTCCTAGAAGCGATGGCCTCCAACCTACTAGCGATGGCCTCCATATGGTTTTCCAATGTCCAGCGAGTGACATCAGTTTTCCACCCACGGCCCCCTCCACTGCTCGCCTCACCGTCCTGTTGTAGGCGCCCCTGCAGCAACCATGCGCTTGAGGCTGGATGTAGCTTGGCCGAGCGCCAGCGAATGGGGTCCACATAGACCTCACGGTGAGCGCACCTTTTTGGCGCTGTGTTTCATGTGGGAGCCATAGAAGAAAGGACCAATTACAGCAACTCACCAAAAAGAACTTTGTTCCGTCCGGACCTGGACCTGGAGAATAACCCTCACATCCTCTCACCCTGGATCCTGAAGGTCGTGAAACATGTCGGCCCGGCGGGGGAAGGGGCGTGCGATAGGGTGAGATCGGGACGATGCCCGGGGTCACAAAAACCAACCGTTTTGTCTCAAACATATCCATATTCTGTTTGCATTATTTTTTGTTTTTTAAAATGATTTGTTTAGGGTGGCTTCATTCCAAGTTTGCGTTCTCCAGAATCACTATCCGACTTGAAAGCTGATATTGGATCTTCTTGAGACTTCTCCACGAAGCAGTGCTTAGTTGTTCCAGACGGTCGAAGCAGTGAACGAGTCCAATACACGGAAGCACGGAAGCAGCTTCCAGCGCCTGAGGCACATCCGACAAATCCATCGATGGTGATGTGGATGGCAACGTGTTGGCCCCCCGGAAGCTCGGATGACGCTGAAATCCATCGGAAGACCCGAGAGGTTGAGGCGGTGAACTTCATGACTTTCAAAGTAAAATCCAAAGCGATCCTGAACCTCATGGATTCGTGTTCCTACTTGGTGTCCCTCCAACCCATGCTGCCCTCTTTCAGCATCTTGGAGCCAGGACCATCCGCGGCTCGGTTTCTTTCGTCAGGGCGCCAAGTCTTCACCCTCACGAAAGATGGAGATGTGTCCACCTTCGCAGTCCTCAGGGAAGTGGGGAATTCGGTCCCCCCAAATTGATGACGTGGGGCGACCCTCAGTGGTCTTCACGGGACTTTGTTATTTTTGTTCCTATAGTTTTATGTTCGAGTTCGGTCTGGCGAAATCTCAAGCGGTTTTGGAAAAGCAGAATTGAAGCAAGCTGGTGCACCCTGACGGTTCACCATGGACGTTCACCACGAAAGCAGGTGAACCAGTTCACCATGCTTCACTTCTTTCAGAGTTGCCACCTCAAAATCCATCTCTTTCCAGCAAGATGCCCACACGCCCTCGATGGGCAAGTGCAACTGCAGAAGGATCACTTCAAACCTCGACGGAGACGCCGTCACCGACGCCGGGCCACGCGGCCGAGTGGGCTTTCCATCGGTTTCTCCGTATTTGTCATTGATTCAAGTCCTTTGGCAAGTCCTCCATATTTTGAGATCTCTTTTGGGAAGGGCTAAAGTTTGTCATATTTGGTTGAAAAGGAACACCCCCCCTCTTTGGAACCTGACTTCCCACCTTTCTGCGATGTCAATGCTTCACATATAGCAATACAGCAAGAATGAGAGCGATTGAGACTGCTTGACCCTTCTCAAAATTGAATACCACGCGATAAACAAGATTCACGCGAGCTAAGAGCCTAATAAGTCTACTGGCTACATGCGGCATGGCTCGACCCAAGTAGATCATCTTTTCTCTTCCAGGGTTCACCTGGGTTCAGCCACAAGACATCACAAGACCTTCTTAGAGTTGCTGGCAACCTACTAGCAATGGCCTTCAACCTACTAGCAATGGCCTTCAAATGGTATTTAGTACAACGACGTGAGATGGTACACAAGGCCAATCGATTCACCCTGCTGGTTTTTTCATCCCGTGCCAGGTGGCGGTGGACACATCGTTCGACTGTGCATCTTCTTCTCCAACTCTTGCTGACCTCCTACGGCACCGAGGTCGGTCGATGCATCGTCAGAATCAGTGCAAAACTCGGTCTGCTGCTGAGGTCTTTGGTGCTCTTATTAATGTAGTTTTCCTTGTCACTAAGAGTGATGGCCTCCAACCTGGTAGTCTTGAAACTGCTCTTATTTTGCAGGTAATTTTGCTATGCGCAGGTACTATGGGCCTGTATTTCGGGTCAAAATCATGCACCTATCGTTTTGATGTACAATAAGGAAAGTCCTCATCTCCCAAGTCCGAACATGAACCAAACCAACAGACCACCTCACCAACAGCATCTTTCACCAATCCCAATCTCAACCAGCCAACAGCACTAGGAGCAAGAACGCTACTAGGGGCTCCTGGCATCGCTACTAGGAGCAAATAGCTATTAGAAAGAAGAAGCTATTAGAGGCTCCTGGCATCGCTACTAGGAGCAAGTAGCTATTAGAAACAAGAAGCTACTAGGGGCTCCTGGCATCGCTACTAGGAGCAAGTAGCTATTAGAAACAAGAAACTACTAGGGGCTCCTGGCATCGCTACTAGGAGCAAGTAGTTATCAGAAACAAGAAGCTACTAGGGGCTCCTAGCATCGCTACTAGGAGCAAGTAGCTATTAGAAACAAGAAGCTACTACGGGCTCCTGGCATCGCTACCAGGAGCAAATCGCTATTAGAAACAAGAAGCTACTAGGGGCTCCTAGCATCGCTACTAGGAGCAAGTAGCTATTAGAAACAAGAAACTACTAGGGGCTCTTGGCATCGCTACTAGGAGTAAGTAGCTATTAGAAACCAGCAGCTACTAGGGGCTCCTGGCATCGCTACTAGGAGCAAGTAGCTATTAGAAACAAGAAGCTACTAGGGGCTCCTGGCATCGCTACTAGGAGCAAGTAGCTATTAGAAAC
>CAXAMN010025139.1:519210-588029 GCA_963970005.1 Durusdinium trenchii
CTGTTACTAGAAGCGATGCACTTGTTCCTAGTAGCTTCTTGTTACTAATAGTACTAACTCCTTCAAATTTTCGGAGCTAATGGAAGAGTTGTACCAGGACAGTGACTGGATTGTAGAGGGCTTCGCCACTGGCTTCGTGCTTCGCAAGGATTGGGCACTCCCGGTGGCATCAGTGTTGGTTCTTGGGCGGGAAACTCACTGAACTCCTGACCCAATCATCCAGGACCCTTGAGTCATTGAGGACATCGGTGATCTCGGTTCAGATTTAATAAAAGACACCTGCTATAGCCTACTAGTTCTGTTTCTTTTTCCTCGCAAGACTCTGTCACACCCTGCTATCACCCGCGATCGAAAGAGACACACACCTCGCACACACCCCACGTGGTCGGTCTCTTCGCATCACGGTGTTTTCCTGTGGCTGTGAGTCAACCTGCCAAACCATGGTGTTGACATTTCGAGGACTCTCATCTTTGGTGGTCGAGGGTGCCAGCCACGGAGTCGGTCGCAACTCGCGACTCCGCGCGCCTGTTGGCCACTCAGCCGGAGGCCACAGCGTTTGTGCAGGGCGCTGCTGAGGAAGCTCGCCTCGAATGCACGGTGTTCGACACACGAACTCGGAAGAATCCTTTTGTCTTCGGAGAAGGAAACCAAACCTAATAGCATAGTGACGGCCTCCAACCTAAAAGCGATGGCCTCTAGCCTGGACTCCTTTTGCTTTCTGTGGAGAACCTGCCGGGAAAAGTCATCAAAGAATTATGCTGGAGGGACTCACGTCATGCACGTCATGAGTGGACCCATTCCCGGCATAGCGAAGGGCTTCTCAACAACTATGGCGACGCACCACGCACCTGCCTTGATCTTCAAAACCACGAAGACTGGAAACATGATTCTGGTTTGGCGGCTGCCTTTGCCCTAAGAAAGGCCAAACGGCTTTGACCGGCAGGTTCAAGACAGGAACCCCTTTCCTGCGCAGTGTGTAGGTTTGTTCACCCACAATCGTTGGTACACTCCAAATCCCTTTGTCCATCATGGAATTTGAACAACCATGAGTGCCAACGGCCATTGGTACCGCCAACGGCTTCGCCATCTTGGTGACTTTGTGAAAATCGCAGAGCGGCAAAGCAATCTGATGAAACATCACGCAAGTTCTGGAGACGTCCTGCAAAGCTTGAAAACAGATTGCAGAGATTCTTACGTTGTCTGCGTCATCTGAAAGATCTGCATCGTCCTTCCAACACGGCCGTTTGCATCAGATTCGCCACCAAGCAGGGCTGTGTCACTGGCCGCGAATGGGCAAATGGGGCACTTCTCGCACTCGTGAATGGTTTTGGAATGGCTGATTTCAATGTGCTGTTGCGTTCTTGAGCGTCTAGTAGCTGGAAGCTACAAGTAGCAAGGAGCATCGCTACTAGGAATAAGGGCATCACTACTAGCAGCTAATTTGCTACTAGTAGCTTCTAGCTCTTCGTTGCCTTCGACCACGTCAGACTCTTCAGATTGCCGCGCAACCTTGAGGTTTACTTGGCATTCTTGCCCAGCTTGACCGGCAGTTTGCTGCAAACCCTGAACTGTCCTCCCAAACTCTAATGCATACGGAACATCAACTACTCGTAATCTAAATAAATGGTGAGAAGCACAAACTGTTTCGCACGTCTCACCCTTAAGAACTCACTAGTTACCTGTATACCTACCCTCTATTCCATGTGGCCTCTTTGTGCCCAATGTCATGCCCAGTTTGCTGGCTCGGCCGGAGTCGCCGAACTCCGCAGCCACTTGAGCCGTCCGCCAAACACCACTGACTCCCAAGCCTTTGTCCCTGGACAACATCTTGGAAAATCAAGCTTACACAAGCTGTGTCTTGTCCCCAACAAGGGCTTCGTCCCCCGTGATTTTGCAGGTGATTGATCCGTGGTGATCCACAATGACCGTCCCACGCCTTCAAACTGTCCAATCCAATGAGCGATGCGTCCGGATCCAGTCCGGGCACGGCTTGCCTTGGCAGTTGGCACGTGGTTTCTTTGTGCCCGGCCGTGCGTCCTAGGTCCTGGTGGCCGAAAAGCACACGGTCCTTGGGAGGTGGTGCTTTTAGTCCCTAGTTTTCTGGACGAAATCTTGGCTTGTGGAGTCTTTGATGATCCCCTGGTGGCCCTGGTGGTGCCTAAACCCATCAAAAGCAAAGGGTCCTTCTTCAGCGCAAAACATTCTTCTTTTTGCTTCCTGGTTTGTGGGGTATGTTCACCCCAACAACAGTAACAAGTAGTTTGTAAGACATTGATCAAGTTGGATGGTCATCCAAGTACCTGAGAATGACATCTCTCCAAAAATCATAGCCTTGGACTGCAGACTTGCCCCCCTTTGAGCTTCCCATGTGTGCTCTCAGTCCCAAGACCACTGTTTGTCCATTGGAACTGGAGCTAAGAGTTGCGATGGGTTTTCACGAATGGATCGGATCGGACACAACGCGGGCAACATGTAAAAACCCACGAACAGACATGCTTTGAAGTGTCTATTCCCGAATTACTTCCCAACCCTCGATCTGTAAGTACATGCAAAGACCAATTAGACCAACAACGCCTGGTCCGAAACGAGACTGTTTTGGAAACATGATGCGAAATTTGTTTGCTTCTGGAGAAATTCTGGTCGAGCAAGCGAGCCTCATTCTTTAGGACACCAAAACAATTTGGACGAAATGAATGAACAATCTGCTCCTGGCAAACAAGGAAGAGGCGGCTCCAATCCCTTGGCTTTCTACGTGGGCCCATGCAAGTTGAAAGAATCCCATCGTTCAAGTGGGAACAATGACAGTTCTTCACAAACCTCAAATTGAGCTACTAAAGCAGCCGTCAAAGCAGCGACGCATCGTTTTAGTACAGATCGACATGGTTCATCTGGAGCTTTTGTGCCGCCTGAGAGATGGAAGAGTTTTGGATAGTGATTCCAAACACCTGGGCGTGGCGACAAAACAGAATTCAGCCCCCCCCGAAAATGAAATAACCGCACAAAAGGAGAACGATATATCTGGTTATAATGCTTTTGTACACAACCCCTGCATCACTCATTAAAGCATCCAAATCCGTCCATCCCTGCGAACGCAAAAGCCACGATGCTCCAAAACGTTCAAAACCCGCTCTGCCCGAGCATTGAGCGCTGGCACCGCCGACGAGGACGCCGACGCGGAGGCCGACGGCGCCAGGACCTGCAAGGCCCAGTCCTTGGCGAACGGTGGCAAGCGCCGGTTTCGACTGCCGTCTTCGCCTCACCAACTTCAGAAAAAGAGGTGGAAAAGAGGCAGAAAAGGTCTTCATTCTGAATGGAATTGGAGTTCCACTATGAGGGGGAGATAGGCATCTCAAACACACACGCGGGAAATTCTGTGCTTGGTCTCAATGCCACAAGTCCAAAGGAAAGCTTAGTGAAAAAGAAGAGCCCCAAGTAAACCCTGAAGCCTGAGTATTTCAGCGGGTGCGTGACAGGCCAATGTTTCAAACCCAAAGTCTCCACGGTTGATGATGGCAACTGGCGCGCGAGATAAATGAATCGGTCGCGCGCAAAAGAATGCAAAACAAAAGGATGGGAAACGTGAGAATCCCCAAGTCTCCCAACAGACTAGTAACAAGAGGATGCGAACCGAACGTAGAACCTCCTGGCCGTACTCGGAGCGATCGGACGCGGCTCCGGGGCTCGCCCAGCGTCCACGGCGCCCCGTGAGAACGTCACCGCGATCGCATCGTCGGACGTGGGCGCGGGCGGTGCGCGACGCGGGCCCGGCAGGCCAGGCGCGGGCGCTGCAGGGGCCTGGAACGGCGGCACAGCGCCGAAATAGAATGGATGGAAAGAGGATGGAAAAGGACACTGAGAAGAGGAGTGAGGATGAGGTTTGGTGAGCAAGGATGAATTAAGCCGATTTCTGTTCTTGCTTAAGCCTAGTTCTGTGCAAACATGTCCGACACGCTCATCGAACGGGTGGTGCATACTCCACAGCGACGTGCCTGGCCTCGGCTTTCTCCAGGCTTTGTGCAATCCACTGGTCGTAGTACAGTTGGTCGCGCTCACTCTTGGGATACCTTGCTATGCCCCCCTGGCGCCTCTGAAAAGTGTTTTCTGAGTTCCTGGGTGATATTTGATGTTCCAAAACAACCTCCTGATTGCAAAGGACACCTAAGGTTGATTGGCGCAAGCTTGGGAAGTCGGACGGAGCACTGAGTACACCAAAGGTAGCACAAGAAGCTAGGCTATTGGTAGCAAAGGGCCTTTCTACTTGGAGGCCATCGCAGTTAGTAACAAGAAGCTAGCATGGAAATAGAAGTTCCGCCTTTCAAGTCATCTTACGCGCCCTCGGATCATGGTTACGTGGACGTTCTGGTCCCGAAAGGAAGAGTATTTTCCTCAAGAGGGGATTGTCCACTCCCTAGTAGCGTCGGTGTTCCTAGTAGCGATGCCCTTGCTCCTAGTAGGCCATGATTGTTGCAGGGAGAGTAGCTGATTCTTTTCAGCCTGCGTGCAGAACCGCAGCAAGGCGGGCGACACGAGCAGGGATTTACTGTGCGGTAAGAGTGGACACGGAGATGCCTAAGGATGAAACCACGAGGTGTCCAAGGCAGGATATATATATATATATATTTGTTTTTAAATATTGTACGGTGTGGTCTATCTTCAACATCTGCAAAAACATATTTCAATTCTCCGGTGGTGACGGAGAACCCTTTTCTCTTCCGAGCAGCTCTTCCCATTGGCAGCTCGTGCTCCTCGAGGTCGTTCCCCAGCGGCGACGCTGGCGACGGAGGAGCGAAAGGCGAAAGGCAAAAGGCGGCGTGGCGCGGCTCAGCAGCTGATGGATGGCCTGGGCGGACAGGTGCAGGGCTCAAAGCCAGTCAAGGGATTGGACGGGTTCAAAGCCAGGCTACAGGCTACTGCTGCTCCTACTCCTACTCCTTTTACCACCACTACTATCAAAGGCAGGGCTTGATGCTCTCACACATCTTTTCAAAATATTGTTGAAGGAATCGATCGCGCGGAGTTGATCTTTGGAGGCAGGCGGTTTATTGTCTGGTTGTATCTTCAGCTGGCAATCCTGTCAGCTGGAGTGCCATCAGTTGGTGATTGGGGAGAGTTTCCTGCACAAAGAACTCGGCAAAGCACATTCAACCTGGACATTGATGTTTCACATGGTCCAACTCATACCATTTACGCACAGCAAATCTAAAGGAAGGTTGCCCACGGGAAGGACACTGTTGTCCCACGCCCATGCAGTCTTTTTTCCCCTATTTCGGCTGACAGCGATGCCAGGAGCCCCTAGTAGCTTCTTGTTTCTAATAGCTTCTTGCTCCTAGTAGTACGGCCAGGAGCCCCTAGTAGCGTCCTTGCTCCTAGTGCTGTTGGCTGTCGGCTCAAGCCAGCGGAGTTCATCCTTCCACCAGGCACTGTCCCACGATCGTCATCACGAGCCGCATGGACCATGCATGACTCGCCTCATTCAGCCAGTCGGCGCTCCAGCGTGCGTGCCTAGTGGAAGCTTGGGACGTTGGCGGATGGAAGACTCTTATGTACTACTAGTACCTTCTTGTTACTAGTAGAAATGCCAGGAGCTACTAGTAGCGTCCTTGCTCCTAGTAGCGATGCCCTTTGCTCCTAGTAGCGTACTCTTGCTCCTAGTAGTATGGCCAGGAGCCCTAGTAGCTTCTTGTTCCTAGTAGCGATGCCAGGAGCCCCTGGTAGCCTCCTCGTGCTGAGTCGCCCAGAAAACTCTTAAACGGAGTCCACTGGAAAAAGCCACTTCGGTCGCACACTTCGTGCGGCAAATCGGGAGGCAATTGCCATACTTTGCCATGGTTTTCCCCGCAGCCAACTTGCGATCCGTATCTCGCCCCAAAAACAGGTTTCCGATGTGTAATTGCCATGGTTTCCCTCAAGTCAGAGTGGCCGGTTTTGGGGTCAAATGGAAGTGGATCAAAACCGGGGCACCCTGGTTGACCCCGGGTCAAATGCACAGATTCCTCTATTTTTTCAGGGATGTCAACCTTCCGTGGTTGGGTGGAAGCGGTTTTGACCCACTGCCTTCTAGGTGGGAGGCCATTGCAATTAGGGTGGAGGCCATTGCTGAAACAGACTCTAACAGAACCCGAATAAGAAGCTACTAGGGGCTCCTGGCATCGCTACTAGGAGCAAGAACGCTACTAGTAGCTATTTGCACCTAGTAGTATGGCGTCCTTGTTCCTAGTAGCGATGCCCTTTAGTATCCAAATGATGTTTTTGTTCTGCCACTGGGCCGCTCGCGGCTCGCCACCATCGCCGTGTGTTTTTCCGGTTCGGATGGATTGGACGCCAAAACACCACCGGACGCCAAAAGGCACGGTTCTTTGGACTGTCGATTTCTTTTTTGGTGTTCCAATCACCTGTGGTTGTCCACAAATATGTACATATATCTCTAGAACCTCGTGCAAGAACTTTTGTCGAAAGGATCTTCGAATCCTCTAGGTATAATTTGGTTTCTCTTGCATAGAGGCCATCGCTGATAGATTGGAGGCCATCGCTAGTAGGTATAGTTTCACAACGTTTGAAACGTGCGAAGCAAGGAGGCGCCTCAGCAGCCCGTAGAGCATGCCATGTCGGAAGGCGCTCGTGAGTTCGAAGTCGAGTGATGTGCCAATGCCACACCAAAAGACCTGCTCTGCATGGCCCAAAGCCGGGAGTCTTCAGCTTCGGCCTCATTGGCCTCTCCCCAGAGAGACTCCTTGAGATCTTCATTTCGGGTCAAAGTTTCAGGACAAGCAACGCCCATCGACGTGGGTGTGCCGAACCAAACGCGACCAAAACTAGATGCATGAGCAGCAGCCCAGGAAATCTGGAGCCATCATCCTGTAATCATCCAAACTCTTAAATAAACAACTTTAGCAGGTCCCAATGGCAAGAGCTTTGATGAGAATCTTGCAGGTGTTGAAGAAGTAGACAAAATCAGGGTCAGGCTCAGGAAGATCCTGAATCTTACCTTCCTCTCGAGTCCCTCACCACCCAAATGGCTATAGACACGGCTGTCAGAAAGACGTGCTTGTTCTTTCTAAGTGATCATTTAACCTCTTGATGATGAAGCTGAACCAATAGCCATAGTGCTCGTGAGTTCCGTACATAAGGGATGATCTATGTCCAAAAAAGAAAACACATTTCAATACATTTCATATCACATACCCCCAAAGTAGATCCATTGCCCTTGCAATGCCGGAACCAATCACGGTTACGTAAAGGCATGGCCCCGAAGACTCGGGTAACCATGAAATTCGAACAAGTGCACGCTAGTAGTAACAGGTGCCTTACTAGTAGTAACAAAGAAGCTACTAGAAACAAGTGCCTTACTACTAGTAACAAAAATATTTTAATTAGAATTGTAATTACTAGCAAAGGAATCTACTAGGACCAAAGAGGTGGTTTTCACTCACTCCACTTCCAGTTTTGCTCGGAGTGTAAAACAATGGCTTGTCTTCTCTTCGAGTTCTTGCCTCACCAGTCCAAGTAAGATAAAACAACATGCCAAAAACATGCACCGACAAAAAGAAAGCAACTACATTTCAGAGATCCGTTCTCCAGGTCATTCATTTACCACCCCAAAACAGCTTCAGTTCCTCGTTGGGTCCACATGACTCGACTCACTTCCGTCCTTCCTCCCCCCCGACAATCTGCCGGGCTCGCCAGCGGCCAGCTGGCCGCCCGCCCTTCACGCCGCGCCAAGAGGAGGCCACCCAGCGCCAGCGCCCAGCGGAGCTGACGCATGGCAGTACCGGGGAGCCTCAGGAGGAAGAGATGCTCGCGGCCGTACGCGGCAGCGTGGGGTGCCTTGATGGGACGACACCGCGAGTTCGGCGAAGAAGCGGGAGCGGAAGACCACCAGCGGTGTTCTTCAATTTGCATGGAGACACCTACTAGCGATGGCCTCCACCTAGTAGCGTCCGATCGCTCCGTTCATAGTGATGCCCTTTGTTCCTAGTAGCTTCTTGCTCCTATAGTACCAGTAGTAAGGCCAGGAGCCCCTAGCGTCCGATCGCTCCTAGTAGCGATGGCCCCCCAACCTGAAGAATCTAAATTGTTTTCGTTCCCTTTCTCGATTCCCAAGACCCAGCAAGATGGTGAAAAAGATGGCCGCCTTCAATGCAGAATTAAACTCAAATTGATGGCCACACCCTGGGAAATTCTTGATCCCAATTTCTGCATGGATGCTTTTAAGCGAGAAAATCATTCCCGACTATTCATGGATTTAAACACATCCGTGACGAATGACGGAACTCTCGCATGCCCAGGCCTTGCCTTCTGCTAGACTCAAAGGTGGTGGGAGTGGCACCAGTGCTCAGCAGCCATCTTCATCTATCATGGGGCTTGGCGCTAAATATGTGCCCCCACATCCACTAACCGTCAACCGTCATGGCACATGTCCCGTCATCCAGTTCCGTCTTGCCAAGTCGCGCATGAAGGACCAATAGGACCCCCAACCTGCCACTTGGGATCATCTGTTTGGAGAAAAGGACCAAATGGGAACGATGTGGTCCTTCGTTGTTGAGCCCAGGCATACAGTGCGTGAATTTGGTCCTCACACTGGAAAATCTTCCGAGAAAGAACCGATGAAAGGATTATATTCCCTGAAAATGATGGGACTGCTCTTTATTACATTCCCTTCATTCCCTGAAAATCCTTTCATCTTCCCAAAAACCGAGTTCACCACCTGGGACTGGCTCTGACTTTTCATCGACCGTCACCATCGATGGTCTCAGATTCTTCCCTCCCACTGGGCCTGGCGCCTGGCCCTTGCGCCCCCAGTCGGCGCGCCTGGAGAAGGGCCCGGGCCTTTCCGCCGAGTCCCCGTAGGCCAGCGCCAGCCAAGCAAATGCCAGGCCTTGGGAAGTAGGGACCATACTCTGCACAGGTCTCGGGTGTGGAAGACTTCGCAAGAGTGGGGTCCGACCCCTGTAACTGCAGAAACCATGGGAAACGTGTAGGTTGGAGTGGATCCATCATTAGCGATCTCAAATCAATTGCTCAACATCGTATCTTTCTCTGAAAACTCGCCCAGTCTGCATGTGTACGCTTTTGCTTTCAGAACCGATCTTGATCGGTGTCTGAGCCCTTTCCGGTGCAAAACAACACACCTGGCCCATTGTGGGCCAACGCAGGTGACCAAGGAACCGGACCAATGGCCAGGATGAGGGCAAAAGTGGGGAACCGAACACCGGACCTTCGATTCGGAAGACGGACCGGCGGATCGACGGACTAAGTAGGTGGTCATTTCGAGAGGCGCTTCTGTTATCATGCAGATCTCTTGCGCAAGTGCATATACCAGAGGAACGTACCTGGAAGCAATGTATGGTTCGTATTCTTTTGGCTACAGCAACAAAACATGCGATAAAATGTGCATGTAAGAAACACAACAAACAACGATCTTACCTACTTTAGAAGACTTTAGAAACCTATAGTTTCATCTCCAAACAACATTGAAATACATCATGAAGTCCTTAAGCAGGGTATGATATGCTTTGACAGGTAGAGTTTCGGGACCGGGTTATAGAAACGGGAAGCCACCCGAACAGCTCACCTCAGTTAGGAGGCTTTGCTGGTAATTCAACTTGTTTCATTCACCCTCACCATCCACAAATCCGATGTGAGTCCTGGTTCCTCCAAGCAGTTGAGGCTCTCCACGCTGATGACGTATATATGACTGGATAGTTTCGTCTTGAAGACCCCCAACAAAAATTTGGGTGCTTCTAAATCATGGCGGCAGGGTGCCTGGCCACGCAGGCGCAAGGCCCACGGGGCCTTCCTCGCGTTCTGACTGCACCGCCAAGTAGCTGAGAGGCCTCAGCCATTGGATTCTGCCTCGTCTGCGGACCATCCAGTGCACCTCGGGACCGCCACTCGCATGGCCGACTGCAGGACTCCGCCCACGCGGGTAGGCGATGTTGGATCGTTCCTTGTTGGAAACCTGGAGCGCCAAAAAAGCCTGACCTGCGACCAAAAAGTCCTTGAAAGCAGAAAAGGAATCCAAAAAACCCGTGCCTTCAGACTCCTGATGAATCTTTTGGCGCTTGCAGCTGAGGTGCAAGGGCCTCCCCATTGAGGGTCAGCAGCAGGGCGCCAAGCATGAGACCCAAATGGCGACCTCAGCGCCACGTTGTTTTTGTGGCAACTCCATGGTCATGTCCCCTTCGTAACAGCAAGGGAAGGCCTCATGGCGCTTACGGCGGCTTGGAACACCCGCTTTTCACGGTACCCGTCAGTAAGAAGACGCGTCAGGCTACGTCTGGCCATCTGAAGAGAGCATTTTGCAGCCCCAGTGTCAAAGGCGGCCAAAACCTAGGTTTATGGTCACATCCATTCTTGGCTTGGCTTCAAGCGCCTGATTGGGATGTCTGCGCGATGGGCTCTGGGAAGTGGGACCGGCCTTGCAATGTCAGGTCCAACATAAACCAGGTTCATGACTGAGTCCCTAATTAAGTGACCTTTTACAGGCCTACGGCCTCCATTAAGTGATCTCAAAACCTGAGATCTCAAGTTCGGTTTTGAAGGTCGATATGCAATGAACTTGTTGCATAATCTCTTGTCCCACGGAACCATCCCCAACAAATGACATGCTTCAATTTGAGATTTCTCACGCAATGCAGCAAAGAGAAAAGACTACCAGATCCACAGACGTAACGGCCCTTTCCATCGTAAGATTCCATTCCAACCGCTGCCCGTTCCGCTCCAAAAAGCACCGAAACCCGCCGAGCCCCTGGCGGCAGGTTTGCCCGAAGCGCTGGGCGTCGGCTTCTTTGGCGGTGGCAGCTCCGCATGAGGTCAAGCTTGCCTGCGGGGTGGGCGGCTGGCCTGTCAAGTGTGCGAACCAGATGGTCGTGGTCCAAGAAGGGGTGCCCTGTCTGGACGACGCAGTTATGGACCTGCCAGGAGACCCCGAATGAAAGGTCCAAACCAAAAAAGGTTTGCCCAAAAAGGTTTGGCGAGAAAAAAAACAGGAGGATTTGGGAGGCCCCTGGTGGTTCAAGTCGCTTCCGTCCCGATCGGTGCACCTCTTCCCGATCGGTACAGCTGAAGACGCCATGGGTGCCGTGTCATTCTTGGAGAGCTGTGTGTGGATAAGAAGAATAGCTGACATCCCTCAGGCAGTGGGCGCACTGAAACAAGCAGGGATCGTCTCATCCACATTGAGCATCGATAGCATGTCCAAAATACATGATGATACTAGAACTCTTGGAGGACATGACGAAAGCAGCTTTGTTCCCACGAGGGCACAGGAGTTTGCAACAGGTTCGCACTGGTTTGCAAGGAAGTTTCTGTTGGCTGCAACAAGCACAAACCCCAGAAGCCAGGCTCCACCGATTATTGTTTCCCACAAACCAGGACGGTCCTGGAGTCTATGCTGGCATCTTCGGATCTGTAGTATCTTGTGGAAGGCATGTCAGGTATCGCAACAGAATCTCAACTCTTATTCATCTGTCAGCTGCAGGTTACTCCTTCGGGGGAGTGGCTGCGAGGAAACTAAGGGAAAAGGTGTCCCTAGCCGTCAAACACAAGTAATAGAATTCCTGACTTGGTATTGTAGTCTAAAGCTCTTAGTAAGCAAACACCGTCAATTGTAGCCTAAAGAGTTCTTACCACGGTTGTAATTGTTCTTACCAATTATATAGACAAATCCAAGGCCCATTAATTTTTCTTGGTAAAAACAATTAAAACAATGGCTGTTGGAATCCCAGGGGTGAAACTCTGAGTGTTTGCTGAACCAAAAAACGCCGGATGAACGCGCCAATTGAGTTAACAAGGAGAATTATCTAAATGTATTTTTTAACTATATCAATGGCCCCCCCCACACCCTTGAAGCACGAACAAATCCCTTCATCCACCCGAATAAACTATCACCCATCACACCACCCATTGCAGTTTATTTCCCACCAAGCCGCCTCAGTTTCCCTTTCGAACAAATAGAGATTCTATATCCTCCGGGTTCTCCCCATTTTCTCCCCCCAAAGGGTTTACAGGTCACTGTTCATCACTTTTCAGGCTTCCACAAAGCGACAGTGTAAGAAACACACACACACACACACCGAGAGGTCCTTCTTCCACCTCCCTTCCACAGTCAGTGCCCCCAGGCCTCGAGCGCCTGGACGTCCATCTTCCCCGCTGCGCTGCGCGGCAGCCGCTGCCGCAGGTGCACGGCGCAGGGCCTTCGACGAATCGGAGCCGGAGGGTCGACGGTGCTGTTCAGCGTGGTCGGAGGTGGCGTTTCGTCTCTTTTTGTTGGAAGGTTAACATGAAGGAATTAATGATGGGTTCCTGAGGTTGGCAGGTGGAATGACCGCATTTTGGTTCACCTTTCACTGAACTGCTACGTTTGACGGCCCTCTCAGTCATTGGGCGGCTCCACCCGGTGAAATCCTCAGATCAATCCATACCTGGATCTTCCAACGACTGTACAACATTTCTGCCGAACTTCATCTATAAAACCAGCCAAGTTCGGCAAACACTTTGGTATTCGTTGGAAGATCCAGGTATGATTTTTACAGCAACCAACTGGCGTCCTGATGCGATTGTCCACCCCATGCAGCTGCTTCACTTCCCGAGCTCGCTCGTTCAGATGCTACTTTTGAAGCACATCAGGACCGCAATCTTGACGGATGACAGAAGCCAGTGAATCAGGTGTCCACGGCGTCATGCGCCGTCGCAGCGTTGGCGCCGCCTCTCAGCCAGCACAGTTGTCTTTCGAGGCGAAACTTCGATAGGTTTGTCTTCTTCACCAGCCGCCTCTTTGGCGGATGCGTTGCGAAGATCCGCGCCCAAACCAGGGCAGCCTGGTTGCTCAACCAGGAATCATCCAAAAACAGGTAGAGCCTTTGATTCCTGGAGTGCAGCAAGTTCGCGTGCAAGCACGCCCGCATTGCGCGCCGCTGCAGGCTGGCCACATTGACCTTGTTGGTGCGGTGGGGCAGCATAACTGTGGCCAGCGGCTTCCCTGAAATTTGGCTAGAGAGCTCCATTTGCAGACGGCCCTCGTCCATTGACACACGGCGTGAAAGAAGCAGCGCACCAGACGCTTGAGGCGCCCTCCCACCAAAATTGAAAGGTGGTTCTACGCGATGCCTGTGTTACTCGCGCTCGCGTCCGCTGTGTCAACTTGCTCTGTCAGTGCTATTGTAGACACTAAGCTCGAGCCAAGGCTGTCGACCCTGGCCTCAAAGCTGCGTCAGTCAAGCCAGCTCATGACGCATGACCATCGTTCAAGCGACTTCAACTTGATTAACGTAAATGACTTTTCTCCTAGTTTCACACACTTTGACAGAGTTTCATTCAATGAGGTAATCTACGAAGAAATGAATGCAGGAACGGCAAGACGGCTGGGTCAGCGAAAGTGAAGATGTTTTAGCAATGTTTTCAGAAAGCTCCGGAAATTAGTTACTGCGTACGAAGCACTCTTGAATTAACGGCGTGCATAGAGAGGTAGGTTCAAAAGGAGTAGGTAGAAAGGAAATAGAGCCTCCTGTTTGGTAGCTAGAAAAGGAAACGGGAAGCCTCCTGTTTAGCTAGGGGGGCGAGACTGGCGAATCACCACATTAGGGTAGAGAAGGGAAAAAGAAAGGAGGGAACCGACAGACATAGGTTTAAGCAGGAACGTGGAAAGGGCGTCGCATTTCGATATCCTCAGATACATCGCCAGCTTCGATGTCCTGCCTGGTCCCCTGCACTTAAAGTAGTATTCAGAAAGTCCCTTAGATACAGGGTGGGACACACACAGCCCGCCGCATTGTGGCGCGCAGTGGAGAAAGACTTGACTCTTTAAGAAGGCAAGAACGCAGTAGACCAGCTTTGAAAATACTTAGGTTCTACTCCTAATGATTACTTAGCCCTTGACTTGACTACCTAGCCCTTGACTAATAAGCCTGGTTACAGACCTAAAAAGCCTCTAGAGAGAAAGGCAGACCTAGAAACTAGACGACGGGTGGCCCGAGAGCGAGAAAAAGAAAAGATGTAGATGTTAAGTTTGTAGATGTAGAACATGAATGTTAGTTTCTAATGATTTAGAATGTAGAAGTGGTGAAGAAGATACAAGAAGAGGTGAGAAGAAAGGAGAAGAGAAAGTAGATATGAAGTGAGATCTGTGAGAAGATGTGATGACAGGAACAAGTGGCGTAGAGGAGGTGAGCAGATGTAGCAGAGGTTTTGAATTTTGGATATGAAGGTGTTGAACAAGACGCAACAAGATGAGAGGATATAAGAATTAAGAGAGAAGATCTTCCAAGTGAAATGAGTGAGAAAACGCAGATCCGCAATCGTACTTCCCACCAAGGCCGCGCAAATCCGCATGGCACCGCGACATCACGGACATAATTTTGCCACGCGGTCTCCCCACACACTAGAAGCAATCCTATCACACAATACCGCCAATCATCCCGCTCACCAGCGACACGCCGCGTTTACGCCAGCATGTTTCGCGCTCCCCACTGGCGCAGCGCCACACAAACGCACTTTCCACCAAGGCCGCGCAAATCCGCATGGCACTGCGACATCGACATCACGGACGTAATTCGCCGCACGGTCTGCCCACACACTAGAAGCCATCCTATCACACGATACCGCCAATCATCTCGCTCACCAGCAACACGCCGCGTTTATGCCAGCATGTTTCGCGCTCCCCAGTGGCACGGCGCCACGCAAACGCACTTTCCACCAAGGCCGCGCAAATCCGCATGGTATTGCGACGCAACTGTTTCCCGCACTACATTTGTATTACAAACTGGCCACTTCTGAGTCCAGCTCCGAAAGGCTCTTTCCCGTACTACATTTGTACTACAAACTGGCCACTTCTGAGTCCAGCTCCGAAAGGCTCTTTCCCGTACTACATTTGTACTACAAACTGGCCACTTCTGAGTCCAGCTCCAAAAAGCTCTTTCCCGTACTACATTTGTACTACAAACTGGCCAGCTGTGAGTCCAGCTCCAAAAAGCCAGCTCTTTCCCGTACTACATTTGTACTACAAACTGGCCACTTCTGACTCCACCTCCGAAAAGCTACTACAAACTGGCCACTTCTGAGTCCAGCTCCGAAAAGCTCTTTCCCGCACTACATTTGCACTACAATCTGGCCACTCCTGAGTCCAGCTCCACAAGTGAAGCGCCAAGTCTCCAAAACGAGCGTTTCGTACGAGACTTCCTCCAAAAGTCAATCGCCAAGTCACGCATTCTCACCTGCATTTCGCGCACTCGACACGCACGATCTCTGCAGAGGGTTGCGCCGGACCGGGCCAAAACGCAATCTCACCTGCATTTTGCACCCTCGACACGCACGATCTCCGCATAGGGTCGCCCGCGCCAAATCCAAAACGCACTCTCGCCTGTAAAGTTAAGATCAGCTTGAAAAGTGTCAGAAGAATGATCGCCGGACGGAGCGAAAAAACAAAGATGCGGTCGGTCTCACATTCATCGGAAACACAGAGAAAAGTAGTGTATTTATCAAATTCAATCACATTCAAAAAACAAGAGAAAAGCCAATTGATTATTTAATCAAAAGCAATGGCACCCCGGACCCTGCAAATAACAAGTACATCAAAAGGCTGTGGGAAACCCTCAACATGCAAGCTATTGGCAAAACCTTCACAGTGGTGGCTCCTACAGTTTCTGCCTCCCACTTGCCATAGAGTTCCTGCATGATTCCTCACTGCTCAATTGAGTCCGTCTCCGGGGCTGCGTCTTCCTTCTAAGAAAGTGACGTGCAAGGGTTTGAGCTCCAAAGCGGTTAGTTCGGTCCTCTCTCTCTCTAAGATAGTGACATGTAAGGTTCCTGCCTCCCCTTGAATTTCTGAATCCATACTCTAGCTCCATTAGGGTCAATAGCTGTGCCTATCTTCCAAGATAGTGACATGTTTGAGTTTGGGCTCCTAAGCGGTTAGTTGGGCTCAGTTCGGGGTGAGTCTTCAGGTCATCTCTCTTCTAAAATAGTGACATGTAAGGTTCGGGAAATTCTATTACGAAGGAGCAAGCAACCAATGTCTCAGTCTGGCTCGATGGCTGCAGCGCAGCAATTAGGTCAACCAGGTGGCCCCCAGCCCGATCCTTGCGCCCAGTGGCCAAGGCAGCAATTGGCGCAACCTGAGCGAGACCAAACTGGCTCAAAACGGAAGAGATACGTATATTACCATTAAGAAATGTTGTATACGTCAGAAAGTGAGCAGTCAAGTAACATTTGGTAGCCAGCTATGGTAAATGGCCGTCACGAATCTGCATGTAACACGTAGAAACAACCAACAAAACCTCATGCCCCGACTTCAAAGACAGAAGACCCAACCCACGTTGATTCTTCATTGCCAGATGTTCAAAGGTTTGGTACGAACGGAGCAAGGATGCTACTAGGGGGCTCCTGGCCTTGCTACTAGTAACAAGAACGCTTTATTTGGAACCCTGTCCTTCGTTATGCCCTTCCCCCTGGCATCTCCAGGCCACGTCTGGAGCGTCTGCATCTGCCGGGGCAGCTCCGCCGCGCGGTGCGAGCACTGCAGGACGCCGAAGACGTGCAGCTCGGCGCCGTGCTCCACCAAACACGCTTCGCGCACACCCTCCTGATCGGCACAGAGTGTGGCAGGTCAGACGCGGCGCTGTGGGAAGAGGAGGAGCAGGCAGGTTCCTCTTCTAAAATCCAGCCCTCACCTGACAGGTGGGGAATCACAAAACACATCAAAAACACACTCCCAAAAAAGAAATTAAAGAAACGAGTTTTACAGAAGAACAGCCACACGTGCGGCGAGAATGGTTCGAGGTCCGAGGCGACCCGAGTCTAGGAGCTGAACACTTCAGGGAAGATGGTTGCACAAATCTGCGCTCCTTTGGAGGCTTACTCTGCCGAAAGAAACCGCTCCAAGGCGCCAAATCTTGGATCCTTTTCTCCAACTGGGCCAAGTCCAGCCATTGACCATGCCACTTTGTGGCCTCGCAAGCGGGGCGATAGGGCTCTGATCGAGCTTTAGAAGTCCGTTTGTATGTGGCACCACTGAAGTAAAGGTCATGCCTTTGGGGGTCTTTGTGAAGCACATCCTTTGTCAACATCATCCACTGGACTCCGAGGGACTAGTCTTTTCTCAATCCGGGAGACTCCAGGTGAGGTCCACCAAGAATGACCAAAGAAGCACTATATCAAATTGCTACTAGTAACAAGTGCATCGCTACTAGTAGCAAAGGGCATCGCTACTAGGAGCAAGGACGCTACTATGGGGCTCCTGGCCTTACTAGGAGCAAGTATAGCTACTAGGAGCAAGAAGCTACTATTCCCAATGCCGGCGTCTTTTTGGGGGGGGATGAGCTTGGAAGGTGAGGCCAAACAAAAGTCTCCCAACGAAACTGGACAATCGGGGTCAACGTGAAGGCTTCATGAGGTTCCCAACACATTGGCATGTTGTTTTGGGGTAGTATCAAGAAGGGCATCGCTACTAGGAAGAAGAGGACGCTACAATCGGGGCTCTAGAAGCGATCGGACGCTATGAAGGGAACAAATGGCAGTAGTTCATTCCGTCTTCAGTTCAAAATGGGTTCCGACCACCGACAGGTTCTGATGCATGGTTCCGAAGAGGGTTCCGACCAGGGTGTGACACTACATGCGCCACGTCCCAGGTGTGACACTTGGCCAAACACCGTAGATCTGATATGATCTTAGGTTTGAGGCCATCGCTAGTAGCTTGGCGGCCATCAGTTGGTGAACCTCCAACGCACGCTCCAACGCTCCGTGACACCTGTGACCGAAGAAGGTCACCAGCGTGGCCACTGAAATGCCACAGAAAATTCCCCAAGCAACAGATCTGCGAAGAAAGGTGGACCCCCCGGACCATTTGACTTCAACCCGGTCAGAAAAAAAGACAAACACCCAAAAACAGAAGGACAAGTGGAGGATCACCCCCAAACGCGAACAGTTTCCTCCCCCTTCTCTTTGGGGACCTTACTTCTTTTCTGCCCTGGCTCTGCCGAGTTCACACGGCTGGTCCGCCGAGCCGCGCGATCCTTGCGTCCATGGTAGATGAAGCGGCCATCACCTCGTCGCAGCTCGATCGTGGGTCACCGGTCGCCGTTGGTCGAGTCGACTTGAGGTGTGATTTGACCTCAAAGGGGAAAGACCTGGTGTATTCTTCATATGATTTCCAAAGGCGATTGCTAGTAACAAGGACATCGCTACGTTCGTAACAAGGGCATCACTACTAGTAGCAAATAGCTAGTAGTAGCTGTTTGCTACTAGTAGTAATGCCCTTGTTAGTAACAAGAAGCTCAATTTGCCGGTTCACTTCACCTCCCTCACTGCACCATGTTTGTTTTTTGCCAGCGCTGTTGAAGACTCGAAGGCCGCAGCGTCCGTCGCTTTGGCCGCAGCCGGTTCTTCCGTCGGTGGTGCTCTTTCGACGCAAAAGGAGCCCCACCGAATTCAGCCGCGGCCGAATTCGTTTCGTCCTTGAACGAATGGACGACGTGCCGGAAAAATTAAGGCCCCTGTGGCGAGGGTCCCGGTTTTGGTCGATCCGCGAAGTCTAATCTGGTGTGAGTCTGGGCACATCTTCCTCTCCCGATGTTGGACATGGGGTTCCATCTCCTGCACATCAGGACGCTTTTCTCTTGAGCTATTCATTCTTCAGCGCGATTACTCGAAAGTGCTGCGAATTTGGAAGGATGGGCTTTGGGAGTCTCGCAACAGGTGGTTTTGGAGCCCTTTTTTGTTCCCAACACCAACGTGTCTGGAAAACGTGAACCACTCTCCCCCCTCCTGACACAGCGCCCTTAGGTGAACTACTCAGAAGGCCCTCATGAAATCTAGCTATATACTACCGTTCTACTGGAGTAGCTTCTTGTTACTGATAGCGATGGCCTCCAACCTCCAATTCCACGTGTTTCACCGTCTCAAACGGTGCACTGTTTTGGATCTAACACAAAGAGCCCCATTGCTTTATAGCTTGTGTGAAGCCTTCGTCCAGATCTCACCACGTCAGCCCCTCACCTCCCTTGTGGGCCTCCGTCCAGAAGCTGCACCAAATCCCGGGTCCGGAAGAAGCTCTGACCCTCCACGGTCACCCAGACCGCTTCGTCCTCAGGGCAATATCCTGCGCGAAGCCGAATCTGGCCGATTTGGGTCGATTCGGGCAATGGGCTGGACACGTGTCACTGAAGCGGACCGCTAGGAACGCTGGGAGACGAAGGAAGTCTCGCGAAGACTCTTTATTAGACAAAGGCCATATAAAATACAGCCAAATATAAAATGCATTTGGCGAAAGGAGTATCTTGCACTTTCTTCAGAACTACAACCGAACCACGGGGCTGGTCACGTCGTGCACGACAAAGGATGACCCAACGAAGTAAATGGTGACTCTGGTACCACTCTGGTACCACTCTGGTACCAACGGGAATGAGAAAACCTCATCCACTCGAATCACTCGAACAAACAATTTCACATATCACACACACAAACTTGCGGACTTGATCCATGTCACGCCCCTAACAGCCCTTCCACTTCGTGGGGTACTCTAAGGTAGGTGTTCACACTCAGAAAAGAAAGCACAAAACGTGCAAGCGTGAATGTGTAATACAAAAGACCGGTATAAGACACAGTCCATGTCATCTACGAATTACCACGAACAAAGTGGCCGTAATGCATCTAATTTATGTGTTCCAAGAGAGCAAAGAGAGATCTTGTTGAAGGCGAAGACACTTCTTAACGCGCTGGTAAAGGTTGTGTCTTTTATCGCGCGGCAATCCAAGCGAGGTTGAAATGGAACTCGAACGTTTTTCGGATATGGTTGACCGGCAAGAGAGGCATAATCATTAAGCAGGGCACAGGCTAGTTCATTTTGTGGCAAATTAGGTCTTGTGGCGATTCCGCCCATGAGACTTCGGTGAAAACCAAGACGAACAAGTGAACTTGCCCCTGTCTTTTTTCCGTGGATAAAGGTTTGTCTTGCCTGTACTTTCGAGATAACGGACTACTGCTCGGAATGCTGATGTCTGGTGAGCAAGACTACGAAATTCAGGTTTTTGTCATAAGATCGAATCCGAGAAAAAACCGTATGGGACTGCATAACCCTTGTCCGAATCGTGTACCCAAACTGGAAGACATTTTCCGGCAAAAATCGTAAAATGAACCGTTAATTCGCACCATGTGATGCCAAAGTCATTCTTATCAAGGGAGAGGTCAGGATGTCGCCACGTAAGGTGAGAACAGAACTCCCATATAGCCATAGCGTAGAAGAAACCGGACATGCGTGGGCGACCACCGGCAACAGATCCCCAGACATGCTGCAGGTGGGACTGGACACAACCCATTTGACAAGGAATAACGCTTGTTCCTAGAAGCGATGCACTTGTTTCTACTAGCGTCCTTGTTACTACTAGTAAGGCCAGGAGCCCCTAGTAGCTTCTTGTTACTGCTAGTAAGGCACTTGTTACTACTAGCGATGCACTTGTTACTAATAGCTAGGATGCAATCTCATCTATATTTCCGATAGTGTCATCACCATCGGTTGATTTATCTTTCCCAAGACGGATCTTGGAGTGTAGCGCGTTGAGGTCAACTAGATAACGATAGATGTCGAGTAAAACTTCTTGTTGAGCTTGGCAATGATGGTCAATATTGTTAGTAATACTCAACAAGACGTCGAGGTCTTGTCGGTTAGTGACTTTAGCTGTCTCATCGGCAAGCATATTACCCAAGATTGTGTAGATCTCGGTGGTCGCCGTATCATTAAAAAATGATCGGTGGGACTTGACCTTAAGGATGCGAAAGTGGAAAGGGTCCCACGTCGTTTTAAGTTGTGTTACGAGATCACAGTGTGCCATTTGGTGCGTTCTATGATTGAAGTTCTGATTCTCAATGGCCTCCACTATCTTTACAACAAATTGCGAATCGGTATAGAGATCTATGAATGGTCGTTGAATTTGCTGAGAATAGAAGCGAGGTCCAGGCCACTGCTTCCAATTCTCCGCGGTTGATGGATTGGTTGCCACTCACATGGGACGTTTGAAAGACCTCAAAGTCTTGATCGAAGAGATGGGTCTCGGGGGTTATAACACACCTGGCGGATAACTGCCCAAGCTGCCCTGCAACAGTTTTGGGACTTAGGCCGATCGCATGTTCCATCTGTAATAAGAACATGACGATCTACTGATGTATCATACTCCGGTTCAAGAAACGGGCCAGTACCGTTCAGTTTTAGTCGCTGGTAAGCCACTTCTTGGGGATGGACTGTAGCTAAAGGGAACCACATTAAATGCGGATGTTGTTGTAGATGCTCAATAGCAGTCATGTGTGCGCAGCGAATGTGCGCGAAGTCGGGAGAATGTAACATGCGGTGAGAATGCGAATCAACCTGTCCACAAAATTCTCAGTTTTCTGATTGAGTATTGTCCCATGTGGCTTTAACTGCCGACGTCTGGAACCCTCCTGTGAGGTTTAAACGTGGCAGTTTTAGCTCACGATCAGACAACTTTTTGTTAACTTTCATTCGGGTATAAGCCGCATCGAAGGGATATGATGTCTTTACGATGGCTCACTTGTGAGAAAACAAAAGTGGCCCAAGCATGTCGGCAAATGAGTCGGATTTCCTTGGTAGACTGATTTGGTAAACAGAGCTGATGGCTGCTTGGCATGTCAATATAACCCCCTTGAAGGGGGATTCAATGTAGTTTTTGCAGGTGCCCGGCCAGGGCCCCACATGGTCCTTGTGTGGACGTATGGGAGACTATCTCGGACCACATTGAGTTAGCTAAGGTAGGGTGGTAATAGAACAATCTTCGGATGGAGCACAGGCCTGTCACTACTACGTATAACAACGGGTCCATTACTCGATCTGACAGGTAGTGTAGAGCAATATGGGATGACGCACATTTGTGTTCGCCCACTAAAGTCGAAGAACAATGAAATGTGAATCTCCTATCTTGCTTGCCTTGTCCGCAAGGGTAAGGTCCTTTTTTTGAAGGCGAAATAGCCGGCGCTTGGCTGATTGAATTCGACTTTTAAGGCATCCAAACACAATTCTTTTGCTATATTGCATCATACAGCCGAGATCATGAGAAGCAAACTTCACTATAATATGGGTATCATTCCACGGGAAGAGGTTTTCAACATCCTTCCAACATTTTTGTATTTGCGTATTCTTTCCCCAACCCCAGGATTTCCACAAATCAATCTTCATACGCAAAGACTGTGCGAAATGAAGGGACTGACTAGTGCCCGGAATAGACAACGTTGATCTGTGGACATAAAAGTCCAGTTGTCAGCGTAAGTAAATGGGGTGACTGAAATAACGGACATGCGACGAAAATAAGTGGCCGCAATTACGAGCATGGCACAGACCAACATAGCATCCCCTTCAGGAGCACCAGTGGTTGATCGGACTGGTGAACTATATTGGTTTCTGACGTGCAACATACGGGACGTGTTGTTGAGATAACGAATCCAAACACCCACAGCATTCTCTGGGGCTCCCCATGCAGTCAAAAGGAGTTTGGCAGTTTGTCGTGGGATAAGGTTGAACGCTTTAACCAAATCCAATGTAAACCCGCCATAATGAGTGTTAGTTTTATGTGCTTGTTCAATCAAAACCTGCTGCTGCATCGTTATATCCTTTACGGCACGAAAAGGAAGTCCACGAACAATTTTGGGATCCCATCTGTCGCCCCAGAAACTAAGCAGTTGATCTGCAATCATCCTGGAGGTTAACCTCGGGATATAACCCAGGATGGTAATAGGGCGTCCATCTGAGAATGTAGACAGTTAGGAGGTCTTTGCCAAGAGTACAGGGCGAGCATTTGGTTGGAACTAAACTCACTTTCCCAAATTGCATGGAACATGTCTGCCAGATGCCGTATGGCAGACGGGGGATTAGTTTGAGTTCTTGAGCACGCCACCCGTCGACGCCGGGGGCCTTATATGGTTTCATTTTGGAAATGGTTTCCTGTATGAGAACTGGGTCATCCCATCTAACAGGAACAGGCGGCTGTGGAGAGAGGTCTTGGGCTAAGTCTCGACAGGTGTCACTCCATGCGCGGATATCGGTTGCTTTATAATTACTATCACGGAGCCACATGGGGGCCCAGTAGGCAAAAATCCCTGGGACAATTTATGAATTTCTTGCGTATACTGGGATTGTTCAAGAGTAGCTTTGGTTGGGAGCTTTTGATCAGGGCTTTGAATTTCGATAATGCGTTGGTTCTGTGACTCGATTGTCACTTCTATCTCCCCGTATTTGGCAGCAGGACTGATCGGAGAGCAACAGCAGGCTTATTTGTCCTTTAGACAGGCGAAGGCGACGAGCACAAGTTGAAACTGGACGTGGCAGTCCGTGAATAACTTTTTGTTCCTGGTCACGTAAGGCTTTAAAAACAAAAGATCTTATCATTCTTATCTATTTGAATCAAATGCTTATGTGCATTCCTACGGTTACGTTCTCCTTGCCCAGTAGCAAGTTCAGCTTAGTGATTTGTAGCAAAACATGTAGTGCACTAAGTGGCGGAACGGATGACGAGATGCATGAAACGCACTCGAAGCCAAGAATCCAACTTGACCAACTGGATCCATATCCTTGTGCCTCTTTAATGCGACCCCATTCTTTTTGTAAATTATCTCGAGTGGCTGGTGGAATCTGTTGCCAAGAATGGTGATGCAGAAGTGATCTATTTACCTGACGGAATAGGGAAACTAAACGCCTAGTTTGTCGTATCTTCTGACAGGTTTTCAAGGCTGTGGGTTCACCTGGAGGATTGTACGCCATCGTTGGATCTTGATGAATTGAGCGTATTGGTGTGGGTTTGACAAATTTGGGTGGTTGGCATCGGCCTCGATATTTAGGCGCCAGGCCTTTAATTGGGAATTTAACTGGGTCGGAATGGTGCATTTGTCTCAAAGTCAAACCTAATGCAGATTCTATCGTCTGGGGCCAAAGGCTATTTTTATCTCAGCACTTGACCGTGACCAAATGTGAGTAGACGGGCATTGGGCATTAGCAGCTTGGATATAGTATCTCTCGAATAGGTGATGGTCAATTTCAAGTTCAGACCAGTCAGCTGGTACATACAGGCGAGGTGTGGGGCCTATTGGGCCTATTGTATTCGAATCGATATTGAACCGCGCATAGATTTGTGAATGATCTGAGAATAGGTGACCAGGACCGACCCACATATCCGAAATAAGGTTCCGGAACGCAGGGTGAAATATAAAGGAGTCAAAACGTGTGGCGTTCCTACACGTGGGTGGCAACTCCTTATGCAACCTCTCTCTAGCAAATTGGAAACCCTCAACGCAGCCAATGTTTGCGAAAGCTGGCCAAGCTGTTATATAATGTATGGATGTTTTGACTAAAGTCGGCTGCCACGACAAATGGCATATTGGTTTTTGCAAAAAAGTCATAAATGTGTGTCAGCAGTACATCATTACGTGACTGTGCTTCAAGAGTTCGACAAAGAAAAAAAATACGCAGAAACAAACAAAATCTTAGTCGCACCGAAATTCAGGACACACGAATTGAATCTGCAGGACTAGCGTAGGATTGACATACCCGGGATTCGGGGTAATCTTGACGGGGCACCTTATCTCAACTGGCCGTCCTCCAAAAACTGTATAATCTGTGCCCTTCATCGATTGGTAAAATTCATGCTGAACAATTGCAGCGGCAGAAGTTTCCGCCAATGCGATCACGTCGGCAACGAAAGAAACATGTCTTTTCTGTTGGCGGTCGAGGTCGGGTTGATTAATTAAGCACACGTCGGTGTAACGGGTGGTCCTGGATGGGCCGCTCCACCAACCCTACGTGCATGTAAATTTGCGATTTCCGAATCGCGCCGGGGTCTCTAGACAGGAGTGCAGCGCCTCGCAATGAATTCTAAATTAATGGTGGACTCCTCTATGATAGTCGGGTCCAAAGGTCGTTTGACCCCTCGGAAGATGGTTATTCAACTCCTTCAACCATACCCGGGCCTCATCGACTTCAATCTGAGGACAGTTGCTCTGGCACACCACCATTCTCTGTACAGCAGAGCACGAAAATTGCAAAATCTGCAGGAGTTCTTTCAGTTGTCCTTCCGGCTCGATATGCTTCGAATGAAGGAAATCCAAGACTCCTTGTTTCCACTTCCTTGCCAGGTGCAGCTCCCGAGGAGGAAGACATAGTGACTCGTAAGTAGGAAACTCTGGTTCTTTGGCTTCTGAAGGCTTCCCCTTGCCTTCTTTCTTCTCCTTCTTCTTTGCAGGTGGCCATACATTCCATTCCATGCAAGCTCCCACTTGCTTGCCTTTTCCTTGAGACCATGCTCCCATACGTGAACCGTGATGGAAGGCAAGTCGATAAACCGCAAGGAAAAAACTGTTGCCTCCTTGGTAGGTAGGTTACCTCCTTCGTCCAGTGCTAGAATCGCCTTGCTCGAGATCTCCTTGAGCGTAGCTTCCTATGCCAGGACGGACTAGACGTCTTTTTCGTCTTACCATATCCACCGGGCGACCCTACCGCCAACCAAACTCGTAGAAATGGCGCAGGTCCTGGGGCCTAAACGTCAACGCAGCTTCTGCATCCTTTGAGCCCTACATGCATGTAAATGGTCAAAGTCAAAACACAGTCTAGGAACCAGTGGCATACCAATGAGTATCGATCAGGTGGGTAGAATATCAAGGAGTGAAAAGGAACAATGCGTGGATTTACTGCGGCAGCGAATAAGTGGCTTCGTTGACCACACATGTCGGAAAAAGGTGCGCTCTCTAGAACAAACTTGCGAAATGAATTGATGACATCCGAATTTGAATGGCATGTAAAAAAGAATCCTGTCATTCGTGTTGCAAACAACATCTCTCGAGGATTGCGGTAAAGAGCCAACAAGGATGTCCGCGAAGGTGAAACTCAAAAGGTCACCCTTCAGCGCTCACTTCCCCTCTTCTGGCATCGAAGCGTCACTCTTTGCGGGCTCAGTGGCGCTGGGCGCTTGGACTGCATATTCTGGTCTTGGATGAAGGATTGGAGGCCAGCCATGGCTTTTGCGATCGAACCTTCAAGTTTCGATTCTGTTTTTGCCAGTGCCTTTTCCAAGGAAGATTCGTATTTCTTCTCAAACTCCTTCACTTCATGACGAACTTCTTGTTGGAATGATTTCATATCACGGGTCATAGCTGTTTTCCACAGCCGATCGGTCTGTTCTTTTTGGCTTGCCGTCTCTTCAAGTTATTGAAGTCGGTCTTTGATTTGTGTCATCTCAGATTTCTCAATCGACAGCTGGGATTGGGAGATGTGATGGGACGTCGACTGATCGACTTGACCTGCTACTGGATGATGGAGCACTTGCAGAGGATGAGGCAGCAGACCACGCCTGCCCATGGGTCATTGTGCTGCAACAAGTCTTCTCCACCATCTCTGTATCAGACCATGGCTTCACTTGCGATTTTTGACCTGCAAGGATTGTAGGTCTTGATTTCTCTTTCCACCTCTGTACGGGTTGTATCAAAATTGAGTTGGACCCCCATGTCAAAAAATGGCGACGAATCTCGTCAACGGTCGACACAAGCCATGTTGATGGGTTAAGTGGTCGAATCGGTAATCGGCTTACCCTGAATGGATTGCGTCTCAAGCCAAGCTCGGATGTTGTCTGCCGTGGCGCCGATAGGTGTCGGCGTAACCTGGCTAAATGATGGGTGACCAAGACTTTTGGAACGGTTTTGGTGGGAAAAGCTTTGCCAAAGGTTTCCTCAAATCTATCTGTGTGGAGTCTTACTCCCCAATGACCATCGCTCCCAGACTTCGCCAGGCCTAAGCTTTGATCAACCGTGGTCGAAAAATCCAGAGCTGGCTGCCATGTAGAATCAGGAAGCCAGACAATGGCGTATTTCTCGTCCGTTCTATTGAGCGTCTCCGATTTGGGTGTAAGGTATACTCCTTCCTTGCCACTCCGAGACATGAGGAGTTCAAGACACGATCTGATACGCACGTGATACTGGAAGGAAATAGCATCAGCTGGGTCCGAGATGCTATCTTTGCCTCGAAAGACCCTTTCCAGGGGGAGGCTCCATAATCCTGCCGTGTGATTCGGGGGTATGAATCGCTCGAGTCGAACTTCCGACCATTACATCAGCACGGCCGAGGCACTGTGCAGACCTCACGGCCGCGCACTGCGGGACGACTGCTGAAACCCCGCGGCTTAATGGAAAGTACTTGTGCAATCTTGTGCACACGTTTTGGCAGGAGCAGACAGCAAAGCCTGCCGAAGATCTGCTGTCATCTCATGTTTCCAGCCAGTGATAGCCACAAGCTGCGATTCAGCTACCTGGATGTTGTCTCCCTTTCTTGATGCCAAACAGATGTGTTCAGCGCCAAGCTGATGTACACAAGCTTTCAGGATTACCTGCTTCCCATGTCTGTCCAATGCGGGGATGTGCATTGCGTGACATGTACTTCCTGTCACTGTACATTCGTGTCCCAAAACAGCGATGGCGAATGCCTTGGGTTTGGTCTTCAGGCTATCGACAATGTCTTTTGCATCATTCTGGTTGCACAACATGATTCCTTCCTTAGTTTCGTCGGGTCAGTTCTTGCCGACTTCACCAAGAAACTGTGCCCTCTGCCACCAACATCTCGATCTTCTGGTCAACGCGCTCCAGCACCAGCTGAAATTCACCGAAATTGATGTCCAACAAAGCACACAATTTCACGTACCAAACGTCGAGTTCACAAACATGAGTCTCGTCTCATCAACGAAGTTTCAACCGCTTCTGCCACACTTGTGTCAGCGCACAACTATGCCCCTCAGATACCGAACATTACTGAACAATTGAGAACCTGCGATGCATGGAAAACTCGACTCATTTTGGTCCCTCCCACAGCCAAGCCCTTCCCCGTCGCTCGATTTCGTGGCTGTGCCGAACGCTGACCTTCGCCGAAAGCTGTCCTGTCGTCACCATGGGCCCTGACAAGCAGAGCTCACCCAGTCCCTCACGCAGCACGTGGTCCGCCTCCGGAAGAGAAAAGCAGGCGGTTCGCAACTAGGAACAAGGATACTACTAGGGCTCCTGGCCTCGCTACTAGGAACAAGATGGAACAAGAAGCTACTAGGGGCTCCTGGCCTCGCTACTAGGAACAAGATGGAACAAGAAGCTACTAGGGGCTCCTGGCCTCGCTACTAGGAACAAGATGGAACAAGAAGCTACTAGGGGCTCCTGGCCTCGCTACTAGGAGCAAGGACGCTACTAGGGCTGCTGGCCTCGCTACTAGGAACAAGAAGCTACTATGGGCTCCTGGCCTTGCTACTAGGAACAAGAAGCTACTAGGGGCTCCTGGCCTCGCTACTAGGAACAAGAAGCTACTAGCCGAGTGTTTTTCCGGAGTCCCGGAGTCCTGAGTCGTTTCAGCGAGGAAATGCCGAAACCACTTCCGGTCACGGTCACTGAACCCTCGCCAATGTCACGGAGAAACCGCCTAAAGGGGCCAAAGTGGCAAGCTACTAGTAGCTTGTAGCCTACTTGTAGCTACTAGTAATTCGCAAGGTGCCTTACTGTTTTCAAAGCAGTTTTAATCCGACATGAACCTCCAGGACCTTCAAAGTGACCCAACTTGATATGATATCAAGCCCAGGTAAAAAGGTCACTTAGACCTTCTTAGACCCGTAAAAGGTTTGAAGGTCCTGGTTGGTAGGAGGTCACCTGAAGTCAGTACGTCGACATTGTTCGCAATCGCAATCTTTCGGGTTCAGTGAAGACAAATGCCCGAAACATCTGCCATCCACTTCGAGGACGAGAATTAGTTCTCCATGAGCTGAGCAAAGCTGCCACTAGGTGGAGGCCATCGCTAGTAGGCGGAGGCCATCACTAGTAGGTTGGAGGTCATCGCTATTAGCAACTCAAAAGCAGATTGTTTTAACATCTAATTTACCTATAGAGGTTGAACTTGAAGTGCATTTCACGTCCAGTTCCATGCCGGAATGGATTGCTTCGTCCCATCCACTGACAATGGGCACCAAACCGTGTACACGATGTGGGCCCCTGCAAGTTTGGCAACCCAACAAGGAGCTCCTGGATATGAGGACCTTTTTTTTGGCACTTCAGCAGCCTTTGGACTAGCCAGTAGCCTATTGTCTTGGACCTCTTCAAATGACCATCTATGAGTCTATGACCATCATCTGCCTCATCCAGCACCACGAAATCCACGGTCTTCAGTGGATGGAAAACAGTACCACGACCTCAACACGTGACAAGCGGACCACAACTGGCCTACCGCACGGGTTAGCCGTAGAGACTTATCGTCACTGAGATGGAAAGAACACGAGAGTTTCCAAACAGAAGAGTCACCTACATACCTGAACTTATATACATCATAGAGTCATAGACTAGAAACAAGTGCCTTACTAGTAGTAACAAGAAGCTACTAGGAGCAAGTGCCTTACTACTAGTAACAATTATTATTGTCTATTTTTTCGGTGCCAAAGAGTCACACCTGTTGCTCAACCGGAAGAACCCAGGTGAGTTGAATGACCGGTTGTGAACATCAGCAAGGCTTGGAGGCCAAGCCAAAACATCAGCAAAGCAGAAAGTGTCAAGCGGCCACCCCCAGCAAACATTTCAATGGGGATGGCGGCCCCAAATCACCCCGAAGCCGAACATTCGAAAAAGCAGAGCACTGTGCCTCTTCCGCTCCGCAACATCACACACACACACACACCAACTTCGCCACGCATCGAAGCGGCGTTGGGAGGGGGGGATCTCTCCGACAGCGTCTGCGAGGGCGTCGCCTGCGAAGGAGAGCCAGTACCTGAAACGTGGGGAGCTCACCGGTGTCCAATACATCAGCGGACTGATCCACCCACCCCTTCCGGGAGCCCCGAGCTAGCGTCCGACAGCTCTAGCGCACCTTGTTCCTCCCTGGAAAGACGATACTTGATAGATAGAGGCCATCCACAGTTTCCACTTCCATGTGATCATGTGGTCGCCAGAGTGTAGATCAGCGCCAAGGAGTCTCTGTTTGGGGGTCTTTGTTGCTCACCTGCCATTCGGAGCCTCTGGCGGATGCATCGGATTCTTATATCATCCCGGAGTAAATAGAAGATGGGAAAATCCACAAAGCTGCCGGAAGCCGGAAACTGGTCATGTTTTTGCGATTGGTTCACATTCTATCTACTTACTCCATGACGATAGAAGGCTGCAAGTTCCTTCACACAAACGCCAACCCCCTCTGTTTTGGTGCTGGAGATGGACTTGTCCTGAACATATGCTGAACAAAGTCAGTCTCTAAAGGAACCAGGAAAAGGCCCACACAGCCCTACCCACCACACCGATTTGCTCCAAGTCTGGTCACGGAAGTCTCTTCTTCTCTTGGGACGAAGTGCTTTCTTTTTTCCACTTCCGATCTCCTCTAGGGACCCATTTTCGTACCTTCTCTGATTAGAGACACGGTTATGCAGGTTTAGGGTCCAGTCGTAGCTGAACAAATAGGGATCCACCTGGACCTCTTTTTCGACTCCTCCGCCGAACCCAGCGCATCCCAGGCCACGAGTTTGGGTTTGTTTCGTCCGATCTATGGTTCATTCATGTTCATTCTAGTCAAACTGGAACCACTGGGACTCCCAGCAGTTTGCCTGGATCTCCACGTGGCTGGATGCATGTGTATCTATTTTCAATAAGGAGAACTTTCTCGCCCCTGGATGGGTAGACTGGTCTACCAGGGGGTCTGAACGCCACGCCCACGCCCACGCCGGCAGACTGACACTCCACGCAGTCCACCACACGCAGCCCACCTTTTTCGGCCTCACTCCACACTCCATGCGCAGCGCATCGCGGCGCCAGGCTCTCCAGGAGCGTTGCCAGGTACTCCCGCCGCGCGAGACTTGGGGCGCACGGCAGGCGCTGCCAAGCACGCCGGGGAATGACCAGGCAGCGCCAACCACGGTCCCGTAAGTGCCTGGGTGGACAGGGGCAACATCAGCCACCTAACTGGATCCTAATAGACACTCCATGTATTACCATAGAAGAACTTTAACCCTAAGAAACCACATCAAGGTATACTTAGGGTCAATATATGCCAGTCCCAGTCTGGTCGTGTGTGGTCGTGTGCTGTGATCTTGAAAGCTTTGAAGCTGATCTGTTCGGCTTCAAAGAAACCTAATAGCTTCCAACCCAGAAGCAATGGCCTCCAACCGACTAGCGATGGCCTCCCAAAAGCCAACTGGAGCACAACCGAGCATCTGACAGACCGGACGCTTCGACACCCATGTCCAACGAGGCCACAAGTTTTCTCGTCTCCCCAATGATCGGCACTTGTGCCGCGAAGGATCGCAAAGAATTGCACACATTACACGCCATGCGTCCTTGTTACTACTAGTAAGGCCAGGAGCCCCTAGTAGCTTCTTGTTACTAGTAGCGATGCACTTGTTACTAGTAGCGAACATTGTCCCTTTTCTTCGTTTTTTTGCACCTTTTCTTTTGCCCTTTCTGGTCATGTCTCTTTGCCAGGTCACTTCAACTGCAACAAGACGCCGCCCACCGGCGTGAGCGAGTTCCGCGCTGTCTCGCTGGAGACCAGGAATGCTGCCTGCCGCAGGATCTTCTGAAAAAATTAACGGCCGTGCTATGAGGCTTTGGATGGATTTGGATGCTTTCAGCTGGAAACACGCTACTGGTAACACGTGCATCGCTACTAGTAGCTTCTAGCTACTAGTAGCAACAAACGGAGCTTTGGATGTTTTCATCAAACCTAAATGAATATTAGATTAGACCTTCACCAACTGCGGGATGATGGAGACAGGAACATCTGTTGCAGAATCCCATTTGTAGACTTCAAACTTTTCCCAATCCCATTTGTAGACTTCTCCACACCCACGCCATCTCTTTGTGACGCAACGAGAGTCGTCTGCCTTGTGCGCAGTGTGTAAGACCACGTCCAATTGGTAGGGCGTTTCTTTCAGGTGAACGAAGCATTGGTGCTTCACACCCATCTCCTTGGCCAAAGAACTCCAGGGCAATGTTTCTTTCTCTTCCGTCCTTACCATAAAATTAATGTGATTGTGTTAATTATTATCAGTATATATAATTATTACTACTACTTTTTTTTTTATTGTTATTAGTATAGTAGTAAGATGTAGATGTACATGATTGTACATGTAGATGGTACGTAGCAAGTGGTAGTAGAAATCAGCGGTAGGAATATATTCTCATGACCCTTGATCCCACTGCTACATCTGCTACTCTTTCCTTTTCTTGTATTCTCTCTCCCACTTCATCCTGCGAAACTGCTCGAACCCTGCTACTCGATGGGAAAAACTCACGACCAACACATCGGTGCGACACGGGTCAGACCGAAGGTTTCATTCGGAAGTCATTTCGTTTCGCTCCATCCCTGTCAGCCAACACGTCAGCCAACACCGAGGCGTTTGGCTCGCTGCGGCCAAGTTTGGGCTTTCGACGTGCTCCCGACATCACATGTTCCCTCTAAACGCTACTAGGGGCTCCTGGCCTTACTACTAGGAGCAATGTTCGCTACTAGGGGCTCCTGGCATCGCTACTAACAGCAAGAAGCTACTAGCGGCTCATTTCGACTCGTGGTGTTGGCTTCACCTGGGACCGCTCACGCCCCAAAGTCCGTTCACGCACCTGAAAGTTCTCACCAACTCCCTGGTAAACGATCCCAAAAACGCATAACAAAAAAAACGGTTCCCACCCCTGTTTCTAAACACCCCTCCTCTTACCGCGCTGTGCCATGCTGTGCCTTGGATATCCAAGGTGCTGCGAGCTCCTCCGAGACTTCCCGGACCTCCTCGGGGTGTGGCACCCCATAGCCGCCGCGCTGCAGCAGCCAGGCGCGCAAGGCGCTGTCCAGTGTGCGGCGCTTCAGGCGCACGTCCAGCCAGGGGAACTGCAAGAGCCTCCAACGGGCGGAGGGGGCGAGCTGGGCGGTTCCCAGGGTTCAACCTTAATGCAAAAGCAAAGCGCAAAGGCAACGCGCAAGCATCTTTAGAAGTGACATGCATAGAGGTGTTCCAACCTGACAATTCATCTCTTGGAATGTTTCACAAGGGGTCCCCGACTGCAGGGGGCCTATAGGTTGTCTAAAACCCCTCCAATATTTTCCGCTTTACAGTGCTTTGACATGCTTTGACTAACTGCACCATGTATATACATACTAATTATACATGTGTGTGCTCGCTGCATATGTGCCGTGGAACTGGCAAACATTAAGTCAAGGCACAATTAATTCCAGGCTAGCACAGCTGGTGCATATGTGGGCCATTGCGTACGATTGTCTTAGGCTCGCCGCTGCGTTATTGTTTTTATTATCGTTGTGTTGTTGCAACACAACACTCCTTGTTGTCTTTGATTTCTGCAGGAGACAAACCCGAGATGAAACACAACATCGCAGGTTGTGCACCTGCAAGGTTTTCGTTTTATGGATGAAGCCATCCTTCAACCATGGGGGGGGGTCGAAGTACTTTCTCAGATTACGACCTCTTGGCGACAGGTTGGTGTTTTCAAGATCCTGACGGTGCTTCTGTTTTTTGGCCGTGGATCCTCTGGCAGCGAGTACGGAACCAGGGGCCCGTTGGGGAAGCCGTTCTGTCACCGGTACGAACCGGTGCTACAGTCGTTGCGAACCAGGACTCCCAGCGAGCTCTCGTGGGAACTGCCTGGATGCTCTGTTGTTGATATAGTGTCCGTTTCGATCAAACCTTGGAGGAACCTCTCTTTAGTCTAAAAGGGACTGGTCTACGACCGCACCTGGCAAGACTCCCATCCCATGAGTGTCACAACAATCTGGTTTAACTAAACCCTTCCCAAATAGGGTTGAAAAGTACATGAAAGCACTGCTCCAATTGGCGGTGTTCCTCAACTTCTCCTCTTTATACTTGGGATCTCCTTCCTCCCTTCCACCGCCAGTCTTTGAATCCCCTCGGACCAACGGCCAGCGCCATGCCGCGCCGCGGGGACACCGGGTTCCGTCAACCCGAGGGGCTGTGAGATCCAAATCTGAAACACCCGCACTCGTTGCTTCTCCTTGGACGCTTGGAGCGGACGAAAAGAAGCGGCCGCGTGAAACCGCGCGACGCTGGTGGTCTTTCATCCGCTCTGGCAAGCACTGACCAGGACGAAGGAACATGAAAGAACTCTTGGAGCACAAATCATCCAGTGGCTTTCCAAATCCCCTGCAGATGGAAGCTCTGATGCTTGAACAGCCAACTCTGAGCCAAAACGAAATCAACTCCACCGGAAACGAAAACCTGACCCGTCTTAGACGCACCGGTCGGGAATCAAACTCACGCACCGGTCTTAGGCGATTCTCGTGATGTCTCGCGCGAATCGCACATCTCCGAACCAACAAGAAAGCATTGTTGGTGGCTTCAAGCCACCGTTCAGTCTTTCCAGCTGGTCGTAAAGGTTGATTGGCTGCCACTTGTGAACAAAAAGACACATCTACAAGCCTACAAGCAGGACTGCTCATGGTCCCTAAACACTGCTCATTGCTGCTTCCCAAAACTCAGAATCCAACCGGAGACGAACCAAAGACGAACCTAAAAACGCCGCAAGCCAAGGTTCCCAGGCTGTTCCGGCACCGATCTTCCGGAAGATGAAGCGCAGCAGCCGCGAGTGATGAGCCACCTGGAGGGAGGGAGCGGATGAGCACTGGGGCCAGAGGTGGATTGGAAGCTGAGAGTAACAAGAAGCTACTAGGAGCAAGAGGCATCGCTACTAGAAGCAAGGACGCTTCTAGTAGCTCCTGGCATTTCTACTAGGAGCAAGAGGACGCTACTAGTAACAAGTGCATCGCTACTAGTAACAAGAAGCTACTAGTAGCGATGCACTTGGATCAACACATATCAAAACTTGACCATCTTGACCCAGCCAAACTGAACTGCACGGACTACCAAAGGTTCGAGGAGTACTCGCTTTTGGCTCTAGTCTAGATGGTTTCTCAGGCCCTCAAACCAAAGTGCTTGCTTTTCTTTCCTTTTGGGGGACGCCTGACGGCGTGTTTTTTCCGCTTTTCGTTCCGATGCGTCTGTTGCAACACTTGTGCACACACTTGTCAAGAAAGAACTGGCACTCAACTGATCTATCTATTCGGGGAGGTGCACGAATCCTGTTTAGGGCCCATACACCAAATGAGCTTTTCGGCACTCGATCGGCTTGGACTTGAAACAGTACCTAGAAGCCGATCGCTTCACAGGAATACAGTTCTTTCTGTCTTTTGTTTCTGATCGTGATGGCCTCCAACCTAATACTGCCCTAGCTTCACAGGAATCTCTCAATACTGCGAGATATTTGAAAATCCTCGAACGATCCAAAGCATTCGACGGCTCACCCCTGCCTGTCCGGTGGTACACATGGCGAAGACCACTTGAATGCACGCGCGCTCGGGGATGGCATCGACGTGTTCGGCCAAGTATCTCGGAGGTCAGGGTGGATCAGTGATCCTGCAATATCGCACAGAACAAGGGTTTTGTAGAAGGTTCCCTAGTGCAACACAGAAGAGTTGATAAGAATCCAGGCCTCAAGCATGGTTTTGAGGGTCCGGACCCCTGCGAAGGTGCTGAAGTGAGACCAAAATAAAAAGGAGAAGCTATTAGAATTAAACTAAAATAAATTCTAATAGCTTCTTTGTTACTACTAGTAAGGCACCTGTTACTACTAGCGTGGCACTTGTTACTAGTAAAAAAGAACACTTAAGTCAGATCCTTTGATGGTGCTTTTGCGTTTTCTTTCTGCCATCGCTTCGAGCCTGTGGGCGACATGGTATGACATGGTATGACTGACATCCTAACCACCGTGTTTACCCTCCATGTTTGTAAAAGCTAGCGCTGAACTACAGCCGCATCGAAACCCAACAAACAAACACATCAAAACGTTCAAAAAACAAACAATTCTCTTGTTTTAAGATTGTGAATGAACCTTTAATCTAAATATATCAGTCATCATATTTTATTGCACCTTAAGAAATAGAATGAAAACAACAAACAGCAAATTGAGGGTTAGATCTTGGACGCAATAGAATTAGAACGTGGTGTAGATGAAAGCCACCACATTGACATGAAAGAAAAACATGATTTTGCCAAAGCTTAGATTGTAAAAATGAACTTATATAAGTTGATAGAAAAACATGCAGTGCTTGACATCGTAACAATCCCAAAAAGACTTGGTGAAATAACCCCTTGCTCCTCCATCCCCCTCCCCCCCGAAATTATGGAACTGATCTGAGTTTGTTTATTCGACCTAGCACCTCTGCCAGGAGACTCCAAGGCAACCTGCATCAAGTCGCTGGGGACCCCAAAGAAGGCCTTGGATCCGAGTGAGGTGCTCCGATCTGGTGATGAATCACTCCGAGCCGGAGGCTCCAATCCGGATCGAAGAACCCCTCCACTGTGCTCGGTCGAGTTCCAAGCAAACTGCTGCAAGAATGCAAACGACTTCACGTTCAGTGACACCCCCGGGTGACACCCCCCATTCAGGCCTATTGTAATGGGTGATCACATTGACCACTTCAGCCGCGGGTTTGTGGTTTGAACTGTGCCCCAAGCATCGTGCCGGAAGAAGGGCTGGAAGAAGGCTATCCAAGAACAGAATATGAATCCAGCTTTCCACCAGTTGGTTTTGAGTGAGTGGGGACACCCATTTTCCTAAAAAAGGGTGACCTGCAGGTGCACACACTTGGACACAGTACAAGTACCTCACCGCTGTTGTTTGTTGGTTTTCCACTTATTCTGGGTAGGACTTCCACCTGAAAAGCCACTGCCGGTTCCTTTTCGTCCGAGCTGCAGAGCTTTCCAAGAGCTCCGCCACGTGCACGGGCTCCAGCTGATCACTGGGCTTCCGCAACAACCAGGCACGGTACAAGGGCGCACTGCACGCGGCCAGGCCTTGAACACCGTCAAGCACCCGCCGGTACGGCCACGAAGAAAGGTGACGCGCGCTGCAGGGCTCACAAGAAAAGTGGACCGGAGCCGGAAGATGTTCTCAATATCACCCAGGAAAACACCCACCATCATGTGGACTCTTGACCAAACTCCCCAAAGACTGAAGAGGTTTATCAATCCATGGCTGGGAGGGTTTTTACTAAGCAAGAGTCTACAATACATTTCAGGGATTCATCTCCGAAGCGTTCTTTCCAGCACAACGGAGCACCAACAGGGACCAGCTAGCCTTTTGCAAGCGGCTTTCAGCACCAGTGATCCAAAGAAGGGCCAAGGAGTCAGCGAGAAACACCCCATGGCGATTGGTCACTTTCCGCCACCGCCAGACATGTATACAATACTTACATAATGTGACATACAGTTACTCCATTTATGGCCGTGTATGCAACTACTCCGTACATGGATGGTCTGGGAACTAGGGAACTATTGATTGGAGTCATGTTGCAGCATCAACCGATGAGGATTTCCTTCAACTACACTGGCGAAGTCAACTTCTTCCAACATGTTCTCCACTCACTGGACTTTTTGAAACCTATCGTACACATCTGATCTATTCATTGCTCATTTTGGATTCTTCGCGAACTCCAAGTCGCACGACCAACGAAACACCACCCAAACCCCATGCACGGCCCTGCGCCCTGCCGCCAGCCGAGCCATTCGCCTGCTTCGATGGCTCTTGGAAAGTGCAGCACGGACCGGTGAAAAGCTCGTAAACATCGCCTCAGACGGACACACGATCTGACCGATGGAAATGACCTGAGTTTTTCGCCACATATGAAGGTCACCAGAAACCAGTGGGGGTGAGGAACATCTTCTTGTGGGCCACCGGTGCCGGTAGAAATGCGTGTGCTGACCATCCAGTAAGTGTGTGTGATCTGTAAGATAGTTTTTTTGCAACGTAAGAGAACGCAACTAGGGGCTCCTGGCATCGCTACTAGGAGCAAGGACGCTACTAGTAGCACCCTGGTCGTCTTGTGTGGCCTTGATTCCGTTGGATTGATCGAGCCTGAACTGTTCTCATTGCCGACTGGATTCGACCCCTGTCTCACCCAAGCCCTGTGGCTTTCTCAAGAATATACAATGCATATGGTTGACCCCTTTTTGATGCTTCTTGACCGAACGTTCTGACCCACCATAGCCATTAGGCAAACAATGCTTTGTAAGTCAACCACAAAGCATCCTTTGAAACATTTTGGAACTAATATAGATGAAGATTCGTTGAACTCCCGCTCCTTTTCGGAACCCAATCCAACATCATTGACCTCCTCATCCTCTTCCCGTGGTGGTGCAGTCCAGGTCTCACCAAATCCACGGGGTCCATCTCCATCGCACGGACTTCCAGGAGCTCCGCGACGCGCGTCAAGAGCTCATCATGCCTTCGAACTATCGTGACTGGACTCATGAACAAGAAGCTACTAGGGGCTCCTGGCATCGCTACTAGGAGCAAGGAAGCTACTAGGGGCTCCTGGCCTTACTACTAGGAACAAGAAGCTATTAGAAACAAGAATTAGAATTAACTAGGGGCTCCTGTTTGTCATCACTCATCACCCACCACTACTTCAGTGGATCTATTTCCACAAATCCGAGCGTGAGCGGGGCCGGCGATCGCATGGTCGGGCATCGCATTGCAAAACAATCCCCAAACATTAAGAACATGTAAAAACAAACACATTGCAGCTTCTTGTTCCTAGTAGTAAGGCCACGAGCCCCTAGTAGCTTCTTGTTCCCTCGCAGTGTGCATACATTCTTTAGATCTTCGCCGAGCACCCCCCCCGGGTCCACGCGCACGCGGTCTTCAGGGCCGTGCGCGAACGCACTAAGTACACCAACCTGTTGACACTCGGACAGTACAGTTTTTGAAGAGAGCACATCTGCCAAACCACGGTATTTGGATCCCCCTAAACACTTTTGCATCCCCCTAAACACTGTAAATACCCGACTGTCAACCATGAGATGTTCAAGTTTTTTTCGCAACAGGAGCCCACAACCAATGTTGTCTAACATGTTTTTACAGTGTGATCAGTGTGTTTTACTTTTCTGGTGCACCGTTTTTCGACGTCGTTTTGAGCACGTGCTTTTGGGTTCTCGAAGCTTCGGGGGAGGTTCAGTCCGGTGGTGGGAGACAACGCGAAGCGAAAACCCGCCCCTTCTTCCAGTTTGAGAACCTGAAGCGAAAACGCCCAAACGAAGATTACTAGTAGCGTCCTATCGCTCCTAGTAGCGATGCCAGGAGCTACTAATGGCTTCTTGTTACTAGTAAGGCCAAGAGCTACTAGTAGCGATGCCCTTTGTTCGTAGCGATGCGCCTGGTGGTGAGGTGCGCAGTGAACGCTTGCGCGGTGAGACCCAGTTCCCGCGCGCTGAGCTCTGCCAGGACCGCCGAGCTCTGGTCGGCACGGAGGCGCTGATCGGCAGCGGTGAAGAAGGCCTCCTGGATTGGGAGATTTGGAGAAACCGATTGAAAGGAGGATAAAGGAGGTCTATTTAGATAAACCACAATCTATGTAGCGATCAGCTCTGCCATCTCACGTCAAAAGATCGTAAATTCACCGAATGAAATCATCTGGCTTTCCAGGGGAACGAAAACAAGATCTTTCGAAGCGGCTTTTTCTCGCTGGTCTGATTATCTGCCGCTTGAAAAGGACTCGCCCCACTTCGCCATCTGCCAATCCTCGAATGGGAGCGCCCTATCTCTCCTGGTACTCCGCAGCGTTCGAGAACAACACCGCGCCCTGCACCAGTTGCGGTGCATCCAAGGCGTCCAAGCTCTCGGCCAGAACCTCCGGTCGATGCGAACGAAGCTCCAGAGCGGACATCGAAGTGTTCAGGTTGGTGAACCTGAGATCCACCCACTTCTTCCCAGAACTTCCGTGACTGTTCTTACTCCACCAGTCAATCCATCCACTACCAGTGAAGGGGTTTTCATCATGTTCGTCCTTTTCCAGGACTCTCAAGGTCCTATGATGCCCCCGCAACATGTGGACATTGGGAACATCATTGACTGCACTCAAAATCCTGGTGCAAAAATGTCAAAAGTTTCGCTTCACCTTTCTCAGCTTTTCAACATGAAGGCCTCATCTTTCGAATCACCGTGTTCCTGCTCCAACGCCACCGAACACCACTTCCCCGCACGGCACTCGGCCACTTGGTAGTGCCCATCCACTCTTTTTTTGCGCCCGGACTCGCGGAACTTCAAGTACGACCGGCGCCTGCGCGAAGCGCCGGAAGAAGTGGTTCTGTTCATAGTAACCCGCCCAACAGTAGGCCTCCATGCACCGCAGCAAGGTGCCCACCTTGCGCGGGGCAATGTACCAAATTCCACGGCGATCACGGGGACCTGGAAGGGTTTCAAGACTCTTATTTGGGAGACGCACTATGTAGCACTCATCCGAAGAGGAAGACATCCAGAACTTCTCCTGATTTGAAGTAAGATCAGGCAAGGATACAGTGTGAACTGCCTTCTGATCCGAGTTTTTGTCCTTGCTTTATACACATCTATACATTCTTCTTCCATAGCAACCGCCATCCACTTTCACCTCGATCCACATCGATCCGCATCGATCCGCCCATCCCCACCTCGGGCCCCGGCTGCTGCATGAGAGGATGCAACATCCGCGAGAACAGGGCATAGTACCTGGCGAAGAAATCAAAGGATTTCAACCCAAAGAAAGGAGAAAAGAGATAGCTGGTTCCCCGTTCGACCCCTTTACGGTCTGAGAATTGGACATGTGTTGACCCGGGTGAAACGAGTGATTTCTGCTTTCCTTAGGTTCCGAAAGCACATGAAGAGTGACGAGGATCGAGTTTTGAGACTTTGGGAGACGAAGCAACCATAGACTTCGGAGTCCAAGGAAGGGGTCCTGCCACCATTCGATTCGGATGTCCACCATTCGATTCGACCTCTTCTGGAAGTACGTACTCACCCTCCATTCGACCCGATTGGTACCTGGACTCCGAGGGGAGTTTCTACTGATCGGACCGGCGAGGTGGCGGGAGCCGTCCGTCCGGCCGTGTGCGCCGCGCGCAGAGCGCTCTGCGCACACGTGAGCTGGTTGGAAGGTGTGTACCATTTACCCTAATAGCGATGGCCTCCACCCTGGGGATGGCCTCCATGTATTAATGAAATCAATATTCATCTACATGGACCCCGAAACCACCCCAGTGTACGTACTTTAATCGCTTTAATATACCAGTCCCATGGAGTGTTTGGGACTGGAATTCTGATGCATTCTGTCTCTTTGAAGCCAAAGGTGTCTTCTGCGTAAATTCTCCAACTGCCAGGCGTCGATCTGAGAAACCGACGGTGAATCGAGAAAAATGGTGATGAACCTGCAAGAGCTACAGTCAAGTTGATGAAACATACGATGATGCAGCATGATAGTTAATGTTCTGTTAACCCATTCTAATCACAACCAAACACCCCAGCAATTGCCCTTGACAAAAAACCTTTTCCACCCAGCTCTATGCCGCCGAGCTTCTTATGGTCCAGCAACTGCAAGGAACAAACCACGTTCGTCATGGCCAAGAAGTCCAGCTTTGGCACGAAACGGAGCAAGTCTCTCAGCAAGACATCATACCTATACCCGGCACGCACGAGTTGCTTCACACAAATGACCAGCATGGTACAGCAAGTTGACCATGCATAGGGTGACTGACTTTGGGCAAATACGGCGTGACAGAGTCGTCTTGTCGTCCCCAAGCCGAAGCACCCGCGAAGCGTGGCATCAAACCAAAGCGCGAGAGCTCTGAAACCGAAACCGCATCTTGCAAGACTCCCTGCCGATGCCGATTCCACCATTGAATCGTCTTTTCTTCCTGAACAACCGTTGTCTGAGTTGTCTGTTACTGCACTGAACAACGAATTACCAGGTGAATTAGAAGATGCTCCAAGCGCTTCGCGGAAGCACCCAGACCGTCACCCGGACGCCTGGGGTCTCGCAGGAGGCGGTTCACGGCCAAGGCATCCCGCGCCTCGTCCAGGGAGGCCATCACCTGCAGCGCACGTTCGTCGGCACCGACCCAGGCGTTCGCCGTTCCGCGAGGCAGCTCGCGTTCCGCGAGAGGGAAAAAACACCGAAAAGGTGCCGACATTCGCTTCCTCCATCGCTCAGGATCTGGGGAATCTCCTCTTTCGGACTACTCCTCTTCCTTCAAAAAGACAAGTGTGCATGAAAACAACATGAAAACACACAAATGTCATGGATATGGCGGGCCGACCCGAACCTGACAACAAACACATTTTGTGACCCCAACTTGCCAAAGTTCCCCAAAACGATGGACCATTCGACTGCCTTTGAGCATTCCTAAATCCTCCGTGTATCCAAAACTGAAGATCCAATGTCGTCTATGGGGCAACCCCAAGCAGAATGGTTCTTTTCTTTAGTTTGGCCTCCCCAAAAAGGAAGAAGACACCTGAATCGCAGTGACCAGGTTGTGCACGAAAAAGACTCCACGGTGCGTCACCAAGAGCGCCAGCACCGATTCCAAGTTCTCACCTCAGCGGAGCTAGTTCGCCTCCCTACGGACGGACAGCCAGTTCACGTTCACCAGGATTTTTGAGGGAACATATGGGAACCTGCTCCGATGGGGTTGATATTCGTTCTTTCTTTCTTTTGGTCCGACCATAAGTTGTAGATGGGTTGGTGACAAAGGGCAGCACAGTGCGGTGGTCTTCCTCAATTCTTCACGACGGCTGAACCGCCGTTTTGGGTGTCATAATGTGTCATAATCTGGTCGAGTCGGAGTCCGATGAGCCTGGAGCTTGGTTTTGAAGAAACGAGCTTCTAGTAACAAGGACGCTATTAGGTGGAGGCCATCGCAAGTAGGTTGGAGGCCATCGCTACTAGAAACAAGACGCTACTAGTAGCAGCTAGAAACCATGATTCCTGCACTTTCTACTGTGATCATTGGGATATGTTTTTTCTGGTCACACCAGTGAGCCTACAGTACAATATCTTGTCAAAGATCATAACATCACCACCAATATGTACCCATTATACTATATATATATAGATCGAGGCTTCCTCAAAACATATCTCCACATACCCACGAAGTCCTTAGTGGTCCCTACCCAAGGTCGGAGCCGAACAAAAGGGTCGCATTCCCACTTCAAAGAAAGATGCCACCTGGACCATCCAAACATCTGGGTGTGGAGATCCCGGATAGTAGTGGGCTGGGGCGAAACCAGCCAGGTCCAGATGGTTGGATGGTCCTTTTTGTGCTCCGCCATGGATCGGGATCCTTCAGGAGCCCCACACAGCCGCTCGTCGCACGCACGCACACGCACGCACCCCGGAACCGCCTTTAGCCGAGCGGCATTTCAGCAGCATTTGATCCATCTGTGAACAAATCGGGTTCACATAGAGGTCCTCAGTGGTAGCGAGATCGGCGGTACCGATCTCCATCACAGACCGAAAAAAAGAGTCTTGTCATGACTCATATTACGTGGATGGATTGACTGCCAGGTGGGGTAAAAGAAGTCAAAACGGATGTTCTGGGATATAAATAATATGATATATGCAACCAGATTGCTTTGGGTCTTTGGGTATAGTTCGATAGGGAATCTCTCCCACAACATGCTTTGTGGCACCGCCTTTTCTCACTCTAGGGTGCCCGCAAATGCACCTTCCTTCGAAACCGAGACATGTTCCACAAGCTTAGCTAACCCAAGAACCCCCCATAGATACAGCCAGTAGCGATGGCCTCCACCCTATAGTAACGATGGTCTTAGACCTCATTTTGCTAGACCTTTATGTATGATCAAACTACGAACATGGGAGGCAAAGTCCTGGTCAGACTGGACCTCTAGGCCAGATGTTGGCCTCCCCGAACAACTAGGAGCTGTCGGACGCTACTAGTAGCTCCTGGCCTTACTACCAGGAGCAACGTTCGCTACTAGTAACGAAGGGCATCGCTACGAACGGAGCGGCCGGACGCTCTTGGTCAAGACCGGTCGCCCGGCCCGTTCGTAGCGTCCGACAGCTCCTAGTGGTTTCAAAAAATGTCTTGGGGAGGTAATGCTTGATATGTCTATAATATATATATATATATACCATCAAGGCATGGCATGAGAGATCACAGCATGGCAAGGCATCAAAGTAGATCACCGGCTGATTTTGGGAGATTTACAGCAATGAAGAAGCAACAGTCTCAGACTGGGGCTTTTCCTTGCGAAGCCTGACCAGTCTGTCCGATCTGGTGCTCCAAGTCTAGTCGGCCCTGATGCCCTGATGCCTTGACTCGTCAGGGATCGTCCAGTTTCTGAGTGACACATGGTGAAACCTGCGAAACCAAGCACAAGGATAGAGCAACAATGACCGAGACTAACCAAAGAAGAGGTCAGTCAAATGCACGGACAAAGCCTCTTGCATGGGTGTCATCTACATCTTCATTCTACCAGCCAGCTCATCTTATTTTGCTACTGCAACTTTCCAAAGCTTTGCTTCTGAAATGTAGACTCTTGATGAACAAGAAAAGCCATTTGGATTGAAACACCTCTTCTACCCTTCCCACTCCAGATCCGCATGCAGCCCCATTGGGTGGTCTGAGAGTGCCACTGTGGACGCGCAGGTCACACCAGTGACTATCTATACAAAAGAAGTGCCAAACCGCGAGAACAAGACAAGACCGCCTCTTCATATGGGGGGGGTTCTGAATGAATCTACATGACCTTTGCACCTTTGCACTCAAAGCTTCTGCCGACTGCCAGTGCTCCAGCGGAGCCTGGATGGCCACAGCGGCCGACGCCACCGGTCGAGCAGCGGGCACCGCGGCGTGCCGCACGGCGTGCCGCACGGCGTGCCGCACGGCGTGCCGCGCGTGCCGCGCCAGGCCCAGGTGACGAAGACCGAGAGATCTGGCCATGGCATCCCATCGGCTAGACGAGCCCTTCACTCGTAGCGCACATTGTTCCTAGTATGACCAGCCCCGATCGTAGCGTCCGACAGCCCCTAGTAGCTGGGATCTCCCAAATGGAGAAGACTGCAAAACAACGTGTGCGATGGTGTGCGACTGCACTCTTCTTCATGGCGAGGGTGGTGCATGGATCAGCCAGTCGTCAAGTGGGGGTTCTATATAGTTAGCGGTGGGTGCAGGTGCGTTGCTCTTTTCGCTACGAAGAGGTTCTCTTTTCGCTGCGAGGTGGTATGCGCTGCTTCAACATGATTCACCCCCCTTCAGATCTGCTGTAGAACTTTGCAATTCACTAGTAGCTTCTTGTTACTAGTAAGGTCAGGAGCCCCGTTCGTAGCGTGCGACAGCTCCTAGTAGTAAGGCTATATACCTCACATGCTGGTGCTGATCAAAGAGCTGAAGAGATTCTTCCGCAAGCCTTGGCTTCGACTCTCAAGGCCCTTTTCGGAGAGCCAGTGGCTACTTGGCAATCGGAAGGAGGTCCCGAATCAACCCATGCGATAGTGCGATGAATCTTTGGGATATGTCCCAGGTGCAACATGAACCGTGCGGCCACACGAACCGTCCTGGCACATCACGGGAAGAACACCAGCAGACAAAGACGGTGCCGTGCCAGCCTTGTGCCAGCCAGCGGCCCGTCTGCGGGAATCCTTCTGAGTTAGTCGTAGGGAGCCACGATACAAAAAGCAAAGGCCCTTGGTTGGTCTATGGATGTCTATGGTTCTCTTCGAACGTGCACCCTTTTTGACCCTCTTGGCCTCAATTGCATACAGGAACCCGCGGAGGCCAAAAACCTTTACTCTTGTTCCTAGTGGCGTCCAAGCGATCCCTTGTAGCGACTTGTTCGTAGCAGCGAGGCCAAACAAAACACTCAATAAGGCGGTCCGGACCAGGTTTTGCGACCCGTGCTTCGACTGGACTCGGTCCGTATAGGGACGAGACGAGTGGCCCAGCAAACAGCAAACGAGACGAAGTGGTTTGTCTCAAAACACCGGAAGAAGCAAACCATGCAAAACACTATAGCCTTTCGTCCGACCATTTTAACAGTGGTTGACCTGGTGTTGTGTAAAAATCCGGAAAGCGGTTCTTTGGGAGCCTAAGGGAGTTTACCCAGGAAGGTCTCCAAGTCGACTTACACCTAGAAGGACGGGCGAAGAAGACCTGTTTCGGCACCAAGCACGACAGCCTCTCCGAGATCCGAAGAAATGCCTGGCGACGAACAAGAAATCCATCCGTTGTCTTAAACTCTTTTCCTTTTCGAACGGAGATGGTGGGGATGGAATCCCGAGTTCCCCAGCGATTTCGCTGATTTCGAATTTGGTCGCTTTCGTGAGAGGATCTGCCACGGATCATGGCAACCTCGACGACCAATGTGCAACGAATTACGCTTCCAAGGTGCCAGCCCAGCCCAGCTGGATGCGACGTTTCACTTTCTTGAAGAGGTTCTTTCAATCAAAAACAGCGAACGTTGGGTTTTCCGCACGCTTGGGCGTCGTTGTGAAACCGGGTCCGTCGTCGTTCCGGGGTTGAAACCTTTTCCACCGAACGTCGTCCGTACTTCGCAGGTCCTCGGAAGACTGAATTAGGCCCCTGGGCGCGACAAGAGGGGCACTCGTGTGGGACACCTGGACGGAGCGGTGCAATCCACGCCCGTCCTCCGCGTGGCCCCGGTGGTGCGGTGGAGTTGTACTCTAAAGCCAGTGAAGTGACTATATATGACTATATGTAGGACCATGGATACTTTGAAGGGATCCACTGCCACTTTCGAAAAGAAGGTACCACTGAACCCTCCATGCTTGTATGATCTGTAAATGTGTGTGTCCCATCACCGTACTTCAGAGGGTATGTGGATCCATGGGGACGGATTTTCCCTCCTCAAACCGCAGAATCGGACCTTGAAGGTCACAAATCGGACCGCTGCGAGACAGAATGATGCGGAAACGGCACAGAACTGCCCCAAAAACACCCGCCGTGCCCGGGTCGCGGGGAGGTTGGGAAAGAACCAGCGGGACACACACACACAAAGTGGTGAGTCCAAGTTCGTTGCAGCAAAATGATCCAAAGGGTGACTCCTATTGACTGAACACCTCGGAAAAAACTAGACTAGACCCTACACCTGGCCATTCGATGGTTTTGGAAGCAACACCCACAACACCAGAGGCAAAACCCTAGGTGTTACAGTAATGGTGAATTCCCCAAAAGTCCTTCCCCGCCGACAATGTGTTGCACGCCTTTGCTGCATGTGCCTCTGTGGCACACTCTGCGGCGCAGCGCTGGGCGGTGTCTGCAGTTGGCCCGAGCTGGGTGCCATCCGCGCCAAAAGGACTTCAATGCGTTCCTGCAGTCGACTGGAGAAAGTCTGTGGTGTTCGTGAAGCACACCAGTAGCCAAGCAAGCTGGCCAGCAAATCTCTAGTAGCATGTTTCTTCTTTTTTTGTGGAGACTCGTCCTTTTGACATGTCTTCAACATCAGCCTGCAGAAGGGCATCAGCCTGGTTTACAACCTGGTTAAACAGACTTGTGAAGCTTGACCAGTATTTCCCATTGCCTCCTTCTACTACCAAAAGCAACCTTGCAGTTTCTGTCCTTGGCTGATACGCCAAGTTTCGTCAGCAATAGTACTTCTGTTTTTTTTGCCCAATAGGGAGTTCACAACCGCCTCCTGCTTGCAAATCCGAGGTTCATCATCATCAAGCTGCATGGAAGGGATGATCTCCTTCTCCACCTTTGAATTAGGCCTCTCATGGAAATGAGATCGGGAGTTTACGCCAATTTACTAGCGGATGCAAATCCAAACCAGCGGATGCCAACAAACATGACAGATTCAATGGAACATGTGCTGCAAAACTGAGCCAGTACGACCCCGCAGACTTTCTTGGCAGACCCCGCAGCGCTTGGACGAATTGGTCATGTGGGGTGAGTAGGTGAGTAGTGCCCCTATGAAGCTTCCGACACCAAACAGGACCTCCCCAGTTCTGCATGGCTCGACGAAGTGGACGGCTTCGCTCCGGGCCCCGGGCCCCGCCGAATCTGGCCGGCCCGCGCCGAGGGACCTTTGGAGCTCCGCGTCTGCGCAGTTGGTGAGGTCCTGCATGACCGGTCCCAGTCCTTCAGTCCTGGTCCAGATCCAAACCCGGTTTTGAGGAGTCACCTGGCTGGTTTCGCCCCAGCCCACTATCCTGGATCTCCAAACAGGACACGCCTTGAAGGTCCAGGTGTTCCTGAAAACCTACTTGAGTAGTATTTTTGTTCCTAAGCCAGGAGCCCCGTTCTTAGCGTCCTTGCTCCTAGTTAGGCCAGGAGCCCCTAGTAGTATTTTTGTATGATCAACTCCAGTCCGTTCCTGACCTGTTTTTTTCGGGTTCGGGGCGGGTGATGAGTCGCGCGAGCGGACCTCATTGGAGGCGGAACATGAACGTGCATAGAACACTGTACAAGAGTCTCACTAGTCACTAGTCTTCGCTTCAGCGCCAAAGCGCTCCTTAGTCTTGTGCCCTGCATTGCTATTAGCTCCGAAACGGCTTCGAAGATAAATGGACATGGAAAATGCGGCCAAGGCTCAAGGATGTTGATTGAAGCCAAGATGCAACACCGGGAGATGCTCACGTACCGTGGTTCCAGATCTCCATAGCACTCGGTCATTGTTCTCCCGCTGGAGGCACACAGCAAGGAACATTTAAGGAACATTGAAAACCTAAGACACACCTATGCAAAGACAAACACCCATCACCGAAGCGATATTGGTCCAATGGTGAAAAGACTGATGTTAGAACATGTCAGAACCTGGAAAAACGACCCCTTGGCTCATGTTCCTCGGCTTAGCTGAGGAAGGGATGTTTTGGGGGATCTAGTAGCAAAGACGCTACGAACGGGGTGCTCCTGGCCGTACACAGGAACACGAGGACGCTACGAACGTCACATGTTGAGCATCGCTACGAGTCCGGAGCGGGAGCAAACGCGACGAGTCTTCTCCCCCCACAGGACTCCATGGGTCCTGCAAGGCGCGCGGCGCAGATGGGACCGGCTCCAGAAGCGTGACCGGCTCGAGAGGAAGGATGGCTGGCAGCTTGATGCGAAGGATGGCCTGTGCCAGCCTCGAGCAGAGCGAGGGCGGATGGTCAGGAACACCGGTTGGGTTCTAATCAAAAAAGGGTAATTATAGGGACGGTCCGGTCAGAAGCTTTCATGGGGCCATTGGAGAACCTGCACGGAAATGTCATTGTATCAGAGTAAAGCTCTCGAGGAATTTCCTGCGAAACATCGACAGTCTGTTTTTTGACACCTCAGGCTCAGGGAGCTACTACCGGCGTGGAGCCCCTAGTAGCGTCCGTGCTCCTAGTAGTATGGCCAGCCCTAGTAGCTTCTTGTTCCTAGCAGTAATGCCAGGAGTTACTAGTAGCATCCTTGCTCCTAGTAGCGATCGATGCCCTTTGTTTGGATCATTTGATTGTGGGAATCTTGGCAAAAGAAATCCTTCCTCATTGGCAAAGCTCAAAGCTGAAGTCTTGGACCAGTGAGTCGGGGACCCGTGTACAAACCAGCCTGCACCTTTGGAAGAAATCATTGCACATTTCTACTGTACATGTACAACATGCACTGTGAATCTCTAATAGCAATGGCCTCCAACCTAGAAGCCTCCGCTTCACGTCAAGGAAGTCATAGGCAGCTTTAGATGTTTTTGGAAGGCTGCAATGGAGCGGAGGAGACGGTGTATCCGTGTTTCGGTCGGCTATTGGCCAAAGCCCTGCCAAAGCGTCCATGCATCCGCGTACGCATTCGACTCCATCAACCTCCAACAAAAGTACCATTCCCTCCCTCCCAGTAGTAACAAGAAGCTACTAGTAACAAGTGCATCGCTAGTAGTAACAGGTGCCTTACTAGTAGTAACAAAGAAGCTATTATTTTTAGTTTAATTCTAATAGCCCCCTTTCCCTCTGACCTCCCCTGAAACCCCGATCCATCGCCCCTCCGAGCAGCAGCTCCAGGAACCTCAGCCAGGCGCGGAAGGTCGCTTCGGTGTGGCTACTTAAGCTAGCTGGAGAATATGAATGACATTATGAAATTTAATGAATAAGTTCATATGAAATTATATGTTTCCTTATTTTTGAGTGTTTAGTGTTTTCAAATCCCTGCAGATCTCCGTCTCTCTTAGAGACTGACGATCTTGGACGAACTTGGACTTCGCGGACAGGAACAGGGACCTTTCTTCAGCATGATGGGTGCTTTCCCCCTCTTACACACGGGCCCGTGCAACAGCATGAACAAGGACGCTACCAGGGGCTCCTGGCATTACTAATAGGAGCAAGGACGCTACTAGGAACAAAAGCAAAGAAAGAGCGGTCATAGGACGAAGTAGGACGAAGTAGGCCGAAGTAGGACCAAGATTCTTCGAGCCTGCAAGGAAGAACATGTCTGAAACAGGAACTCGTAGAACTCGAACAGAACTAGAACTGCTTCGACATGTGTTCCTTCTTCGCATTTTTCAGTGTGGAGGCCAGATTTGAGCGGCGGTCCAAACTCCTTTAGCTTACGGGACAGTCTTGCAGTTCCATCGGATCATGTGATTTCTTTTGAGGTTTTGACATGTTTTGAATGCTCATGTGATTTCGTTTTCACATGTCACTCTTCTTGAACGGAAGCATCACCTTCTCAGATCTCCCACGGGCGCTCCCTTCGATTCGAGCCGCTGGACCCAACTCGACCACCAGTCGCCACTACCTCAGTGGCTCGCGGATGCGTGCTCACATCTGTGCGGATTTGACAAGGCACATGAGTGGGTCCCCCTTTCTTGCATGATTTTGCAGAAGAGAGTCCCAATGTTTCAAGTGACTCATTCTACCCCGAGCTGGTCAACAAAAATGGATGGATTGTGGATGGATTAACTACCAGGTGCAGTAGTTCATGAGTCAAGTCACGGAAGTTCTGGGTTTGGTCCGCCGAGTTCGAGCTCTTCGTCTTCGCCCGTTCGTCGTTTCAGAAAATTCGAGCGGAGCTTAGTAGCCCAGGTCACTGAGATTTGCTTTCGCGCTGAACCACTCCATCTCCTGCTTCAGCTCTCGCTTCGTCTTGGCCACCTGCTCTGAGGTCTCCTGAAAAGAACATATCGAAAAAGAAAGGAACCCAATCGCTGGGGGTTTCAAGAGATCCACATTTACAAGGTGTTTGATATAAACTACACTTCGACTCACTAACATGGAAATGGAGAAGCACCTGTCTGATCTGCTTGGTATTCGGATTTCATGGTCTTCACAGAACCCCATGTTCCACTTCCATGGAACGTCGTTCGTCAGAGTGTAATGGAGACGATTTGGCGGAAGGCGAAGCTGTAGCCATGGAGGGACATGGCAATGCTAAAATGAGGAGAGCCATCCGAAGCATGACAATGCAAAAACCAAGAGATTTATGTTACGTGGATGGCATGGCCCCGAGTGTAGGAACCTGGACTTTCCAGTGCTCCCAGCACCGCAGGCGCAACAAACGCGAGAGCTCCATGGTGGAAAGCACACGAAGAAGCGCCCACCGGCACGTACCTCCCGCGTGTCCTTGGCATCCAAGCCGATCTTCTTCACCTTGGAACAAGAAGCTACGAACGGGGCTCCTGACCTTACTACTAGGAGCAAGGGCGTTCGCTACGAACGTAACAAGATCGAACTCTTGGAAGGTGAAATCACCTTGGAAGGTGAACCCGAGACTTCGAGACGTTTTCCCGAGACTGGCCTTTCGACCCCTCAATTCGCAACTGGAGACGTGCGGAACGCGTGGAACACAGCAGCCAGGTTTAGAAGAGCATACCGGGCTTTCTGTTCCACGGGGTCAACGGTTCTGTATATGTTCACATCGCTCGGCAAAGCCCGTCCAACGGTCATTGACCGAGTGCTCCTATAACTCGAAGTGAGGAGCATGGTCAAGACGTAGGTTGGAGGCCATTGCTACTAGGTTCTGTTTGCTATTTTAGGTTGGTATATTTCTCCTATGTCAAATCTCGTATGGTCATGCAGTCCTTCTGGAAGCGGTGTTGAGATCAGAAATTCTGTCGGCAGATTTTCCAGCGACGCTGCAGCGACGTCAAGAATCGATTCAATAAGCATTGGGTGGACAGGACTACCCAGTCAAGGCTTTCTTGAGCGAATCTGTTTCGGACCGGTTTACAGGCTGTTTCCACAGCGATGTTGGAAATTGGATGGTCTTGGCAAGAAATCAACATAAACCAACCATCCAACATCGAGTTTGTCCGTTTCGACGCCTTTCAATACGTGTCATGAAAACACAGGATCGGTTGATCATGACCCAAGTTACCTGAAGAACCGGGTACGTGCTTCGGTTTTTGTTCGAACGAGCGAGCCAGACGTCATACTTTTCGGATTCGACTTTGAAGGACGATCTTGGAGAGGCCCCCAAAAGAGTTCCCTTACAAAAGTCATGCTCAATAAATGTTACACCCATCTAAATTTAAACAGCGGCGCCCAAAAGGCAACAAAACCCAACAATCTGTATTATCACCCTTCCCAACTTCAACCTACCGGGTCACCCTTAGCGCCAACCTTTGCAAATCTTCTCTTGGCTCAGGCATCATGGCGCCAGCGGCCAGGGGCATCTGCGCTTGCAGGGCTTCCAGCGCCGCCTCTAAAGAGCCGGGGCACAACATGCACTCCCCAGGAACCGAGCGACCCCACAGAAAACCATCCAAGTAGAAGCTGATACCGGTATCATGAAGGAGCAACGGCCACAGTCTCTGCTTGTGTGTGTCTCCTATCATCGAGATGTTTCTACACAAACATCCATAAGATAGTTGACGGGTTCAAATCTTGGATATGATAAACTTGTAACACATGTCTTACTATGAGAGAAAACAACTGGTAATACCAGCATTAAATCCAAAAAAACTCAATTTCGAACAGATCCCCAAAAACACAGGAAGGTCGATGGCATGGCTCCTTACAAGACGACTTTCTTTCACCAAACCGCTGCTTTTCCCGTCACATATGACCCACTGCATCGTATCTTCGCGACTCGTCTCTCCGTGCCTTCGCCGCTTGCGAAATCTTTTCACAGTTGGCGCCCGCTTCTGAAAGGCACACGCCTGCCGGCGCGGGTGAAGGGAACAGCCACATGCCAACAAGAAAAATGGAAAGAAATGTGTAGACGCGCGATTCCGCGTGCGCCCAGACTGAGAATCCGCCCCCCTGAGATCACTAATTTAGGCCCGAAAAGACCTTCGAGTGTCGCGTACAAGCAAAGGGAGTGACACAAGAAAGGAGATCAAGTCCCAAGCACCACCATGATGTCATGCCCGGACATGAGGCAGGCTAGCCTAGCGGTACAGTGGGGGGGAATGGTCTCTTTATCAAGCACAATGCCGAGAAGCTTTTTCTTGGAAACTACAACTTGTATAGGTCCTGTCTCCAATGAAACTGTGGTGATACCGAGCTTCACCAGTTTTTCAGGCAGTCCGCCGGACTTGAGGCCAGAGGGGGTGAACGAAAGCTAGCCGGGCGGGGAGGCATGCGCATGCTAGGGTGTGGCTGCGCAGACAACCAAGCAAGAGACCACCAAGCAGCAGCAGCAACGGACCACGAAGCGACTGCAGCAGCAGCAAATCACCAAGCAGCCGCAGCAAACCACCAAGCATCTGCAGTCCACCAGCAGCAAAAGGAGCAAATCCACCAAACAGCAGCACCAGCAGCAACCCCAGCAGCAGCTGCAGCAGCAGCAGCAGCTGCGGCATCAGCAGCAAACACAACAGCAACAGCGGCCGCAGCAGCAGCAGGAGACGCAGCCAAGGCAGACCACCCAGCAGCAGCAGGAGCGAAATTGAACAGCAGTAATGTAAGAAATTTGTACGAAAAAGGAGTTAAAAGTAATACCTTTTTGGGTGCAATGTGCAGGCGGCATTTCTTGCATCATAAAAGCCTTACCCCGCGTACGCGACTAGTTGCGATGTGGAGTCAGGCGGCGTCAGTTGGCTCTTGTGCAGCCGGACCGTCGACGCTCAAAGGTCGACAAAACTGCTTTAGAGCGCATGTGGAGTCCAAGTGTTCCCACCCCAGCAGCAGAAGGAGCAAATCCAGCAGCAGCAGACCACCCAGCAGGATCAGCAGCAGCAGCAGCAGCAGGAGCAAACGAGCACACCAGGCAGCAGCAGCTAATTTGTTTCCACCCGCTCACCGCGCGCAGGGGGGGAGTTGAACCTCCGGAGGGCGGGGGGTCCATAAGATTGATTTAATCAATTATTTGAGGTTTCTGAGGCGCGTCCACCCCATCATTTAACTTGCTAAAGCAAGAGCAACTTCAGCTAGCTAAGGCTAGCTTTCGTGACAAGACCCCCAACATCGGCCCCGCGAAACCCGCTCATCAGACCAATCAGCGGAGAAGCCACGTTGACGTCAGACGATCTGTCGACATCGAGGGCTCCATACCGAATCGAGACCGGTGGACTCGAGGGCCGGGTACTGTCTCTCCCCGTTGTCGTGACGAATCGCCCAAGGGGTATCCCCCCAAGAACGGTCGACCGTCATGAACGGTCTGGTTAGTGGGACGAACCCGAAGCAACAACATGCACAGGAACAGATGAATATATTTATGCTTTATATAATGTTGCTTTGGCAAGGTTTCAACTATTTTAACACCGTCCAGAATGTGCATCACGTTTGGAGGACATGAAAACATACCTCTGAGAGACATTTGCTCAGGGATGTGTCCAATGACACCAGAAGTCTCTTGGCAATCGTCCAACCCGACATGGATCCACTGCGAAGGTGGTGGTCGAATCTGGGCGACACGTTGATGTAGCTTTGGAGGGTCCAGTCGTACCGAACCTGGGAAGGAATCGATGCTTTCATGCCATGCTCCATGCTTTCATGCCCTTTGACGCCCATGGTTTGCCCCCAGATGTGCGGGTCGTCGGGTCACTGTCAGGACTGGCCCCGTGACTGGGAGGATCCGACGCGACTCCCGACACACCGGGTCCAGGGGCCTCGAGCTGCATGGAGGGTGTCACGCAAGTGGAGGGCCTCCTGGTGCAGCTCCATCTGCGCCTGATCGAAGTATAGAAGGAATCGGGAAGGGGCATCAAGAGATTGTAAAGAGGGAACCCTGGTGAAAAGAGGTGCTCCTTTTTCCGAAAGTTGTATGGGATATCTTGCGGTGAGATCTCACATGTCCACCCTTCCATCAACTGTACGCCACAAAAGGCTGACGTGTTCCACAGAAAAAGCATCGTGGAGCTTCGGGTACAACAGTCTGCAAGAGAGCTTGTTTCCAACTGAACTGTTGGTATCTTCCTTGTTGGGGGTTCTGGGGGGGATCCGTTGGAAGAACTATAGCTCACAGCGTCATCCAAAGATAGAATATAGAATATCAGTGGCAATCCAGCCATCCGGATTCCGAAGCCCAGTCCTTTTCCAGGAGCAACATGGCTCCCAAAGCAGGGGTTCTGGTCATGGGGCTGGTCATTTCAGGGGTGCCCAGGCTGCCCAGGCGTCCCTTTACTTTCCGTGCTTCATTCTGCTTCGTCTCTCTTCATGACCCCGGTGATTGCACTCATCGGCGCACCGAGCTTCGAAACCGACCGTAGGAGACCTCACTCGAGGAGTATGCCAAACAGCCTTTGCATGGCTTCGCTTTGACCTCTGCCGAGGGTGTTTGCTTTGGCATTTTGCTGCTTGGTCCGAGCGCTTTCGATTGGTTATACACTGATACACCGAGGGTGAGGAGATACCCAGATGGACCAGTGAGAGAAACAAAGCCAGATCGACTCATCGACTCATCGACAAACAAACACGACCGGGAGTTCCAACTCGGAATGGGCCTCTTTCCCTCGGAGCAGGGCCGCTTCCATGACGATGGCTTCTGACCTTATGATGACTTCTTTGTTCCGCTCATAAATTCAGAAGTGCATAATTCGTGGCTATTCTTGGTTTTGCTTCAGCTGGGAACGGACATTCTTCCGAGCTCAACACTGGCTCAAATCTGTTAGATATCGTAGTACTGTACTAATCAAGAGTCTACATGAGTTTCAGTATGTTTGATTCCCCGAGTGAGCCCCTGAATCGAAGGAACTCGGCAGCCTACATCCACAAGTAACAGCACCTCCGTGCTGTCTCCCCGGATCTTGGATCCCACAGTTGAGAAACTTAGAAATTGTTTTACTCCGATTGTTAACCCTAAACCCTCAATAGCAATTCACCTCATAACAATGGTCTCCAACCTAATAGCGATGGCCTCCAACCTGGTAACTGTACTTACAGCCCCGACAGCTACCAGGGGAATGGGTGCTTTTTTCACCATCGTCGACGCAAACCATCGTCGACGCGCCAAAGGAGGGGACGAGTGGCACGAAGTCCAACAAGGAGAACTGGCTGCTCCCATCACCACCCTGTGCACCTTTCAGCTCATCCAACCTGCGTGCGTTGAATGTTCCACGTGTTCCACGAGCTGTCCATGATGTCCCACACCTGCTCCAGGACATGAGAAAACCCCAACAATCCAGTCTAGGAAATATCTACTTACACTGACCCTTAAAACACCTTAAAACCACAAATGTAGGTAAAGGATGGTAAAGGTAGATGAATAGTCCATCCAGGGGTATTCTACCTAGAACTTCCGTGACTTGACGAACATGAACTACCCCACCCGGTCGTGGAACAATCTCATCCATGACTACCAGTTCGGGGTAGTTCATTTTCGTCATGTTCCTGGACGGGATGAACAGGAGTTGTTCCGTCTTCGTCGAAACGATGCGGTCGAACAACGATGCCAGGGGGAGCAGGGTGAGCATATGGCGAGCAACTACGAAGACATGACATTTCGAGTCATCTCATTATGAGTAACAAGTGCATCGTTATTAGTAGCTAGAAGCTACTAGGTTCACCCAGGGCAATTAAAATGTGCAACGCTTCAAGTCAGCAGCGTTCTTCATATAAGAGTCCCACCTAATAGCAATGTTCTCCAACCTAATAGCGATGGTCTCCACCTAGTAGCTAATTGCTCCTAGTAGTATGGCCAGGAGCTACGAACGTAGCGTCCTTGCTCCGTTCGTAGCGATGCCCTTTGCTACTAGTAGCTTCTTGTTACTTGTCAAATGCTTTGGCTTCTTTGGCACCTCTTGTCCCCTCACCGCTTCCTCCCCCCCCGCTTCAGCAAGCCGTCTGGCAAGATCACTGCGCGGGCCCCGTCACGGGCGGTGCCGCGATTCATCACATTGCCCACGGCCAAACAAGTGGAAATGCAGGTCTTCACCAAGGTCGATGATCTCAACCTGTGGGACAAGAAGCACCAATGGTCATGGTCGTCTGTTCGACAGAGCCGGTTCGTTTGTTTGATATCAGTTGATGGGTTGTTGTTCTTTTGGTTTAGTTGGTATACGGTACTCACATGAAATGATGGAAGTGGAGTGAAAACCACCTCTTTGTAGAGGATTTCATTGTCGAAATCGGGGCCAAGCCATCCGCTCTCATTGTTTGAATGGCATAAACCCGTGAAGCCTAAACCCAAACTGGTCCACTTTTCCCAAGGACGTAGCTTCCCCGTTTCCAACTCCCATCTGCAGATTCCATGACAAGAGCAGCTGGGTGTTTGTGTTCTAGTGGATTGTTCCAGATGTCAAACTGTCAAAATACATAACATTATATAATGACTATTTGCTTGGTTGTCAGGAACAACAAGGGATTCACCACCTCTTCGCAGTTCATACCTCCTGTCCACAGACGGCCCCACGCTCTGCCTTTGGCCAGCGGTTTGTACCTGGTCGATTTCGGCCACCCGTTGCCGATTCGCTGAGGCTGGAGAACCGATGTCAGAAAGCACCAACCATCCTGGAAACCCAAAACTTGCCCTTACGAAAAGCCATACCGGACAGGATCGCTCTCCACCACTCTCCTCATCTCATGGTTCCATCACCTGAAAGAGTCTCCGTCTTGATAAGCCAAGTCAACATCCAAAAAGCCTCTTAAAAGGGAAACCTGACCGCGCTGTTTTCACCTGTGTTTACCTTGGCCACACACCTGACCCCGCTGGCGCACCCGCTCACACGCGGTCCGGAGCTCAGGCAGCTCGTGGGCCAAGCCCACCAGCAAGGCGCCGGCGGCGATCTTGGCGGCCGCGAGCGGGTAGTGCCCCAGGACCCACAAGTAGCGCTCCTGCGACGTGCGGCTGCTGCGACGTGGTCGATAGGTCGGTCTGGACGTGCGGCCGTCGGTGACGGATTGGTGCACGGGGGAGGATGGAAAATGGAGGGGTGAAGGTGGTTTTGACACATTGGCAATATACACACATACAATACACATACACCTCATCACACCTGCATGTTCGATGACTTCACATTTTCAAGTCGCACTTCGCATGTTCCCTCAGCTTCATGAGTATTTTTACGTGCGATCCACGCAAAGGATTCACTGAAAGGCGGGCGTCTTGTCCACCCCGCCCTCTGCCTTGAAGGAAAGAAGAGAGAAGATGTGAAGAGATGTGAAGAGATGTGAAGAGATGTGAAGAGATGTGAGAAAAGAGCAAAAACCAGCGGATTTGTAAGATGTTTTTTGGGATGTGAGAGATGGGAAGAACACCTCGAGAAATCTGCATCCCATCCATTGACCCCAAAAAAGCCATCTCCCCGTGCTCTCCGGCAGATCCAACTGCGTCAGATCAGCCTCATTGACCTGGCGGCGAAGGACCGCGACGAAATCGGCGAGAGGAGAAGACATTCCAAGCGGTTTTAACATCAAAAGGACCACGGCTACACTGGTTTCTGATCAGGATCTACTCATTTCTCAATGGGTGTAGATTGGGTTGATACATGATTATGCCCATCTACACTGAGGGCGGAGTAGATTCCGAAGGTATTGCCGGACCAAGTCAAGGTTCGTTCAAAGACGGCTCAGTTTCCCTTGCGGAAGGTGTGCGACGCAAAAGCATCATGCTTTTTTGAAAGTTCAACGCATGAAAAGCCGACTTCCAATCATTCCCAATGAGTGCACCCACATTTCAACCCATTTTTTAAAAATAAGGGCTCCTTTCGGAGCCTTTTGGACCACTGCACCCTTTCACGACCCGCGATGCGGGACCGCGAGCTGCCTGGAGCTGACGGAGCTGCTCCACCGCCTCGCGCTGCTCCACAAAGGCGCTCTGGAGTGCCATCAGCGCCTCCGGGGACAAACCTCAGCGCCACAGGCACACGCAGGTGCATGGTGAAGCCCTTGGAAGTGCACCCTTTTTGCTTCAAACATGGTTTGATCTGGTTTTGCAGTGTAAAGTCCTTAGTATATGTTCGGTAAAGGCCATTACATTCATGGTGGTTCAACTTCTAGGCAAGTGGGTGTGGCGGTGTGTGGCACCGCCTGCCCGGCCAAGCCATGCGCGCGGATCGCATCGGGTTTGGGCGGGGGAAAAGAAGGTTGGGACAACGTTGGTGTGTACCTGGCGAGGAATGAGTTTGGATGAGTTTGGTAGATCTACCCAAACACGGCTCTATCCTCAAATCCGCACGGATCTCTCTCCTTTTTTCGCAAAAAAAAACACACATCAGCACGGATCGGTTTTTGACATCGGTTTCTTCTCTCACCACTGGGGACCCCAGTCGTCTCTTCCATTCTTCGCCAAGAGGCCCTCTGGAAAGGCTTCCAGGGTATCCTGAGCAGGCTTCTCCGTTTGAAACGCCGTGTCCAGAGTTCCCAGAGCTTAACACCTTTGGAAGGGCTTTAGATGTCCTGTTCTTTGAGAGAGGGGGATTAGTTTGTTTTACAAATTGCCTGGTGGAACCAACGTGGATGGGGCCTCAAGCCTTGAGTGCAAGAGCTGATTCTTTTCGAGGGTCCGGGTGGCTACGTCCGATGTTTGGATTGATTGTGCAAGAAACAAGCTCCCCTGTCTTTCGTGCGTAAGGCAAGAATTCGTCGTTTCCACAGTTCTCGTCGTTTCATCCCAACCTACCGACATTTCTGGATTGTGCCAAATGAGCCCGAACAAATCTTCATCTTATTTCGCACCTCGAGCAACGCCATAAGGTTACAGTGACTACACAAACATGCTTGGAGCCATCGCTACTAGGTTGAGGCCATTGCTAGTAGGTTGGATTCCGTGGCTAGCAGGTTGGATGCCATCGCTAGTAGGTTGGATGCCATCGCTAGTATTTCTCCTTCCTTTATGATCTGGGGTCTCTGCTTCAAGCACCACATGGACTCTGAAAACCGGTGCAGCTAGAGGAAAACAATCTTCTAGACGGCCGGGAGTGCACTCAAGCATTGTCTTTTGAGGTCCATGCATGTCCATGCTCAAAGGGGCTTCAGGAACCCAAACTCTTGTGGCAGCCTTGACGTATAGCTGTCTTGACTGGGGAACCCGAAAGGAAGAAACGCACGGGCCGCGACCGAACTCCCGCAATTTCAGTCGCGGCTCGAGCACTCGAGTGAGCTGCTCCGCGGGAGGGAGCTTATTGAAGCTGATGGCTAAGAGCTGAGAGGTCCGGTCGTCCAACACCTGCCGTTCCACGGTCGTCGTGGCTTTCGTTCCGCCCGTTCCGCTTTGTGCAACTCCCATCCCGCCGTTGGTCTCGAGAAGACAAACAAAAGGTCTGCAAATTCCGAGTTTGGGGTCATGGGATGTCATGCATGGGCAATGACCAAGAGATCAGGGGCCAATGATGCTACTAGGGGTTCCTGGCCTTACTACTAGCAACAAGAAGCTACTAGGGGCTCCTGGCATCGCTACTAGGAGCATGGACGCTACGAACGGGGTTCCTGGCACCCTGACTCTTGGATCCTGTTCCGACCCATCTGGCACCGGACCCCCAACCGGTGCGAACCGAACACGACCTGGAGCCGAATTGGAACATTCCGACGACCTGAGAGACCCCAGGAACCTGGATGTCCATATACAGATAGTCCCCCAGCCTTGGGGATTGACCCAATTCGGGCAAAGAACGCATCTACGCCGAGATCTGACGCCGAGATCGGAGCTACACGGTCGAAGGTTGGGACACCAGGACACCAGGAGAGGTGTCCATCGGCTCTTGGAGGTTGAGTGTCCCAAAAGCACATCTGGAAGGTCCTGGTACAGGTTAGTTGGACCTCACTTTTACTGGATCGCTACTAGTAACAAGGTGCATCGCTATTAGTTTAACTTAAGTGCATTACTACTATGTATACTATAGAACAAGCAGCTACTAGTAGCAAGGTGCATCGCTACTAGTAGCAATCGGACGCATGTAAACATACACTACCAACATGAGGTTTGTCAGGACCTGGGTCGGACACCGAGTTGGGGACGGTTCTCCAGACCAGCGCAGGTCATGACGTGACCTGTGGTGGCCATGAGACACACCCAGTAGTTCACTCTTGAAAGGATAGCCCAGTGGATCCCCAAGCAGCCACGAGGACGTCCTAAGGAACCACACCTCGTAGTCTACGACTCCGACTCGCCACTTCCAGGGACGTGGAGAACCCTTCTAGTTCGTCAAGTATCGTCTTCCATGTCGTTTCCGGCCACGGATCCACTTCCGTGTGGTTCGTTGGATCACCGGATGGACCGCCGGATGGATCGTGCTCAGAGACCGCCGGGGTGTCGGGAAAAGGAACTGCTCCCAGACACGACCGGGACTGGATTGACTTACGATTTACTTATGACCCCTATTAGTGAATCATCCCCTAAACCCTCCTCAAACCCTAGGGTTGCCCTCAAACCGGTCACTCTTTGACTTATACCACGTATGGCATAAGCATTGGGCCTACATGGACCCGTATGGTCAACGACGGTCTTTCCGTCCCATGGAGTGAAGGGCGAGCCAAGTGGCCCGCAGCTTCTTCCGCGGTTCCGGATCGCCTTCGCTGGCGGTGTCGTCTGCAGAAGTCTGTGGTGGTCTTTATGGTGACATGTTGGGAGAAAAAGCACCAATTGGCCTCCACCCGAGGCCAGAAATGGCGGTCAAATTCATTCCAATTCCACTCTTTGCAGAGTTGCGCCGCTTGTAATCCGCTTCACTCTTTGCTTCACCGAGCACGCGGCCGTTCGACCGGCCTTGTCCCGCGTGGCCCTTGGCGCCAGGAACACTCCGCCCGGTGCCACACCGCGCCACGTCGGCCAGTGCGAAGCGCCGCTGAAGCAGCTGAGTGTCGAAGCTCACTGGAGCTGTTAGGCCACTCCAAACGCTCTCCTTGGGTGAAGGCCGAAACAAGCACAAGCACAACCACATCAACAGCAACAGCAACGACAACTTAAGACATCACCAATGATTAAGTCTTTCTTGGGAACATCGGACACCCGTGGGTTTTCACCGAACAAAGCTGGGTTGAAACCGTGTCGATCATCTCCCTTAACAGGAAGTGAACTTCACCAGCCCTTCACATGATGATCTATAACAACCTGATATAACCCATGACCATCCAGGGCGGTGCACATATGGCCTACACCATCCTACACGTTTATGGTTTTGGGATGGTGCTTCTATGCGTCATCGATTTGTCTTACATGGATCGGACACTGGGGTCCACCGAACTGATCCCCCAAAAAAGAAGAAACGACACACCCACCATCCTTCCACTCAGAAAAGGCCCTCCCATCACCTGGAAGCAGCCTCCCCAATCCCCGCCCCTTTCCTCTTTCGAGTTTCCGGCGGCACCTGCTGCAGCGTCTGCCAAAAGAGCGGCCGCAGCTTCGGCTCGTCCGGGCGGCGCGCAGCCGCGCTCGCGCCGGTGGCGCCGGTGGCAGCGGCGCTGCAAGGTGGACCAGCACCACGGCCTGGCCGGCTGGAGGAGGATGGTCGGGACTGGGAGGGGATGAGATGGATGGTTGGGGCGACCTGGAGGTGGTTGGACTGGCGACTCGTGCTAGCGGCTAGCGGCAAGCGAAATCTTGGAACACCTGGAACACCTGGAACTCTGTTTTGGTGGAGAGTGGTGGAGCCAATCAGCTGGATGTCACAGGATCCTTTACAAAGAGAGAGAGAGAGAGAGCTTTACAGGCCATCCCCAGCAAGTCAGTGTCAGCCACACATCTCTCGCACTGTCAACCAGTTGCCAAGCTGAATCCAAGAAATCACTGCACCACCGAGTCGAACTCCGAGCAAAGACTGGTTACGTCTCGTGTGTGGAAGTATCAAGATCTCCCAACCTCTCCGGAAAACCGAAGATTGGCGCCTTTCCCTTTGGGCGCTCTGGGAGGACCTTTCCCTGCAGCTTTCGCCATGGAGCTTGTGGAGGTCGTGCGCGCGCGTGTGCGCAGCGATGGCCTCCACCCTAATAGCTTCTCGCTCCGTTCGTAGCGATGCCCTTTGTTCCTAGTAGCTTCTTGCTCCTAGTAGTAAGGCCAGGAGCCCCTAGTAGCGTCCTTGCTCCTAGTAGCGATGGCCACCCTAGTAGCAAGGAACATCAAAGCGTCGTAACTTGGACTTCGCAAGAGATGATAATGCTGAGGGAGTTTCTTCCTGAAATCCGGTGAACACCTGCAGGAATGTTTGTCGTTTTCCCACCACTTAGAAGGCCTTTCGGCGTCCAAAGAAAAGGCGCCAGGCTTCCAAACCCTGTTGGAGGCCCATTGACTCTGAAAAACACACCTGTTCTGTTGCGCTTGTAGGTTGGAGGCCATCACAATTAGTGAAGTTTCCCTGTTAGCTTGTAGGTTGGGCTGCTCTTCCGGACCCACTTTCCACATCTGCTCTTCTGGACCTGCGAGCCCAAACAGCCAGTGTCTCCTGCGTGGCTCCTGCGCCCGACCCATTCGGAGCCACGGCTCGTGGCAGCACTGCTCTTCGGAGCACACGGCGACCCCAAAACCACCGGGTGTATTGGGAAACTGGTCGAAACCACGGGTTTTAGTTGTTTCAGGTGTTACCTCATGTTGCCTCTTTAAGAAATCTACATCACACACATTTTGGACCAGCTGGGTTGCTTTGAAGCCACTCTGACTCACGACTCTTTCATATTCTTCTGCAAACCTAGCTGGAACGACCAAAGGAGTCCCAGTCGGGTTCCAAGTCGTGGAGTGTCTGAGTCTCGAAATGGCACACTATCGTCGTACTAGTAACAAGTGCCACGCTAGTAGTAACAGGTGCCTTACTAGTAGTAACAAAAAAGCTATTAGCTTAAATTTAAATTAAATTAATAGCTTCTTGTTACTACTAGTAAGGCACTTGTTACTAGAAGCGATGCACTTGTTACTACTAGCGTGGCACTTGTTACTAGTAGTGATTTGGTTCCTTTCCTGCCCTTCCTGTTTCCCTCCCACACCGCGCGCACTCCGTCGCGATCAAGAGCTCCAGCAGCACCAGTTTCCGCGGAGCCTTAGCTTGCTGCGCGGCGGCCATGGCCGCCAGGGGCTGTGGCAAACGCTCGGCCCAGCTGAGGATTAGCCGCAAGCAGCTGGGCAAATCCTGGAGCTCAGCTGGTTGGCTTCGGTGCTTCACGCAGCTGCGCAGAAGTTAGCTGAGCTCCGTCAGAAGCTCTGTCAGAAAGAAAAGGGTGAAGCCATTGTGTGAAAAATGCGTTGGCTTGCAAAGAAAACTCACTGCTACCACTGTATGTGCAATGGTTGTCTCCCTTCAAGCACCAAGGACCGTATAACATCGCAAAACTGTCATCTACAGTCCTGCAAAAACAACACGTTCCCTCTTCCTTTCTTCTCCAAACTCACCCACCAACCTTCAAATCCTCCCCTTCCATGGCTTTCCATCCCAGGACTGCCCCGGACTCTTTCAGCTCGAAAGCGCACGTCCTCCAGGAGGCTGCCCAGTTGATCTGGCACCAAACCGACCACCTCGATCTCCTCCGACGAGACCTCGACCGACGTCACTCACTCGGTGAGACGCAGTGCCCCCGCCGAACATCGTCCCGTGAACATCGTCCCGTGCAGGTCGAACGGCACGGGGCCAGTGGTCCAAAAACCACCAAACTGGAGCGGAGACGCATCTGACCCCCGCAGTGAAGTCACTCACGACCTGCGAGTCACTGATCTTCTGAAAGGAAGATGTGTACCTTTTGGACTTTGAAAGACGAACAAAAGGCATCCACTGGCGACGGACACGACAACCTCTCGTCTTGAACTCCTCGTCACATCGGCCAAACCGCCCATCTCACATCTTGGCACTCTGAAAACATCGACGGATGACAGGAAAACAAGCTTATAAAGGAGGAAACATCATGGAAACACCGTTCTGTTCTTTGTTCCAAAGTGGGCACCTGCGCTTATCGAACATGGTCGGTGTCCACGCGTTCTGTTCCTCAACGTCTGGCGCCGCTCGTTTCGTCCAGCGGCCACGCTGCGCAGTTGCTCCAGCTCCACGTGACACAGCACCGCAGTGCCACGTAGAGCGACCGCTAGGCTGAGCCTGTAGCGGTGGAAAGGCGGCGATTGACTTCCGGGCCCCCAGGCCCGGTGCTCCGCAAAAAGAAAGATGTGTTTTTTGATGGTTTTTGTATGTGAACACCTCTATGTATCATGGTTTGGAGGGCCCCTGGTAGAATCTGGATCACTAACACCCACAGCTGCATTTGGATTGTAACACTTCTTCATGTGGGGGGTTTGATTCATCAAGATTCTACAATTCTACATTGAACGTTGAACATCGGGTGAAAGGAACAGTCTTCCAACACCTCCGGGGTTCTTGGAATCTTCTCTTCTTATAGCCATAGGATGTCAGGGGCGAACGTCCTACACGGCTTGGGTTGATAGAAGGTGCTGCTTTTTGGGGTTCTTCTAACAAAGGATCAGTAGAAGGGTGGTGACACCTTGGCATGATATAGGCTGATCTGACAACAGGCACTGGACATCACATACCATCCTCGAAAAAGAGGCCCTCACAAACTCTGCTCGTGTCACTCAACTGTGGTTCCTGTATTTGCTCTGTATACGATGCCCTTTGCTCTGTTCGTAGCGATGCCCTTATCCCCCTTCGAGCCCTGGACTTCCCGAGACGAAGTTCGTCGTCTTCCGACGAAGAAGTTCACCGAGTCCCTTCGCTCCCAAAGCGGAACGAAGAGGTGGATTATGATTCATCGAAGAGGTGGATGTTGGGTCTTTCCAGACCTCGAAGACATCAATCTGAAACAACTGAAGCGAAGAGCTGATAAAACTTTTGGATGATGATATGAGTTGTATGATTTACGGAGTCATCGAAGGACATCATCGAACGAATGACGCATCGCAAGACAACGACGAATCACAAGAAATCACCTTCCGCATGGTCTTCAAACACCCCACCTCAAACTCCCCCCCCAACTCCGTTTCTGTTTCCCTCACGGGTTCCGATGGCGATGGCCTCCAACCCTTGCGTTCTTCGTTCGCCGTTCTTCGTTCTGTCCAAGTGGCTGCCCCAGAACTGCGGCGGCCCAGAAGCTCCGGTGCTGTTGCAAGACGCGTGGATGCCGAGAGCACTCCACGCGGTGCGCGTGCACGAGCTCACGGTAGCCGCCTCATGACACGGTGCTGGGCGGTGTAGGACATGACACGACATTCTGGGGGGTGTCTATTCTGCATAGCCTCTCACCAAAAAAAACAACTTGAGGGGATGTGAACGAGGATTTCGAATTCCATTCACCATCCAACCATGGGTCCAAAGATGTCCTAACGGTAGACCTGTATGGATTTCTTTCGGTGTGAGGTCACCGTCCTGAAGTGCTGGGAATTTTGCTTGGTTTTGCAGGTCCGTTGTTTGTGTTGTGCTGTGTTGTGTTGTGCCTTGATGGGTTTTGGAGTGGTACTAGCATTTTTTTCTGTCTTGCTGGGTGAGGTCAAGAATCATCCAAAAACGCCATGACCACAGCAGAAATGAATGTGTGAGCCATGTTTTGCCGGAGATGGCTGGATACTGGATGCGTGTCAAGTGAATACAACAATACAAACATGGAACATGAATCCAAAAGGGAGTCCTACACTCTATGTATTCTGATTGTTGCGACCCCCAAAAAACATCCGCACGTGGCGCAAGAGAGTCTCAACTGAACGCCAATCATCCACTCCCCCGGCGCTCCACCGGCGTGGTGGGTCGGCAATGAAAATCCCTGGCCGAGCCACTCTGCTCGGCCAGCATCATCTGGTGCGTGACCTTCACGATCTTCAGGCGTTGACCTTGCGAAGCGCACCACAACCAGTGGTTGACCCGTCGCTACTAGAAACAAGTGCCTCGCTAGTAGTAACAAGTGCCTTACTAGTAGTAACAAGAAGCTACTAGGAACAAGTGCCACGCTACTAGGAACAGGTGCCTTACTAGTAGTAACAATAAGGTCAACCTTGCGAAGCGCACCACCGGACGTGACCGGACACGCATCTTCGCGGACCGGACGTGACCGTCTTCCGACGTCTTCCGCGTGACCGTCAGCAGCGCGAGGTCCCGCCCGGGTTCACACGAATTTGGGAGACCTTCTCCAAGCTCAAACACCTGACTCTCAGCTCCCTATATGTAGACTCCATGTATTTCAACCCCCTGAGGTTGAAGAGGTTTAAAATTCCATGTCTGCGGTGGTTATTCATCACACATGAAGCTTCCACGAAGAACCAAAAGGACCCTTTATGCCGACAGGGACCCAAATCAGCTTCCATTTGCCAAGCGAGTTCCAAGGGCAACCCCAAAAGGACCCCCTTGGAACCCCTTTAGCTCTCTACAGTATATATTCAAGAAACACACCAAAACCATCCAAAACCAACGCCGCTTGGTCTCGTGCCGCCGAGCGGCTGCCGCCGGTGCACATCAACGCCAGCAGTCGCTCAGCCGCGGCGGGCGGAAAGAGGCCTCCGCCTCTTTCCGCGGCTGTGGCCTCTTGGACGCCTGAAGGGGTCGCTCGTGTTTTTTTCTTGCGCGAAGGAAGGGCTTGAAATGTCAACATGGCTGCGCGAAGGATGGTTAGGACAGGTGTTGGAATTAGGCTTGACCAGACTGCACGGCTTTAGGCGTGAAAGCACAGGTGTTCCAACACCTTTCGGGGGATTTTATGAGCTTCATTTGGATCCTGTACAACAAACAAATACAAGGAGGTACAGTAAGTTTAAGAACGTGCTCCACAGTCAGTGGGTGGATAGAAGGTCATCGCTGCACCAGTTGCATGCATTGGCTCTTGACCTTGTTGACAGCAAATTGCATTTCTTGATTCAGCTTTTAACAGCTTTTGTTGGATCGCGTCCGATCCATGTTGACGCGTTGAGATGCACATTGATGTCTCCGGATCTGCTCTGTGTTGTCGCCAAAGTGAGGTTCAGGGACCTCAAGCATGGAATGGTTCATGCCCGTGAACACCATGTGAAAGCCACATGAACACCCAGCGAAATCCATGCAGTTGAACATACTCTTTCCAACTTACACATGGAATTCGAGCAACTATATCTAGACTGTATATACTAGTAGCTCATCGAGGTCAAACATGGAGTGAATGTATAAATGAATGGACTGGTGTTATATGCGCTGTGTCCGCCATTTATACGGCCCGGCCCTACTACGGCAAAGAAACCACCGCCACGCCGTCCACTTGATTTCCTGATTGGTCCCTTGTTTTGCAGATCTGTGCCTGAAGCTTGTGCTGGATCCAACGCCAGCCAAGGCACCTCAAACGGGAGTGAATCAAAAACCCAACGGGAGTCCATTGTAGACGGTTTGATTCAGAAAACATGTAAACCCGCTTCGCATAAGAAGAACAAAGACTCTTCCAAAAAAAAGGGGTTTGAAATCTCAAGCAGAAAGATCACAACACCGAGTTCTGCCACTCCGAGTGGTTGCAACGTTTTGGCGGAGTGCGCTGCTTTTTCTGGAAGAGGAGCCAGTGGCCCTGTCGCTGGAGGAACCTGCTAGGCTGCCCAGGTTGTTTTTTGATTTGACAAGATTTGTCAGCTGTCTTGTCTATTGTTCTGCTATGTTTTGCTATGTTTTGCTGCCCTTTAAAAACCTTGCTTAACTACTATGACTACCAACTACGACCACTACCACTACCACTACCACTACCACTACCACTACCACTACGACTACTACTACTACTACTACTACTACTACTACTACTCACTACTCACTACTCACTACTCACTACTCACTACTCACTACTC
>CAXAMN010025139.1:594294-625546 GCA_963970005.1 Durusdinium trenchii
TACTACTAGTAAGGCACTTGTTACTAGAAGCGATGCACTTGTTACTATTAGCTTCTTGCATGAAATCCACTACAAGCAGGTGGAGAATGACCCACTTCCATGTTAGTTCTAGGGACTGTAAATCTTCCAGTCGCATTTGTCGTGTCTGGAGCATCGAAACCATACCCTTCGAACAACGACGACGACTCACGAAACTGCTCAGAACGGCACCCCCAGCTCTTGCGCCCGCGTCCAGCAGAACTGTCGTGCCCGGGTCTCAACCGGATGATGCTCCGGGGCAGCGACCTGGGCGGTTGAGTGGAGAAAGTGCACCTGGAGGAGCCAGTAGTAGCGTCCTTGCTACGAACGGAACAAAGGGCATCTCTACTAGTAGCAAGAAGCTACTAGTGGCTCCTGGCCCATACTACTAGGAGCAAATAGCTACTAGTAGCGATGCCCTTTGCTCCTAGTAGCCTCTTGTTACTAGTGGTAATGCCAGGAGCTACTAGTAGCGTTCTTGCTACTAGTAGTCACAAGACGGGGTGCCGAACGAACGGAGGAAGTGGGGTGCCCCTGTCACATCCACTCACTTAAGGACAAAAAACCGCCCCTTTGTGACTCCTAGAGAAGATTTATGATGGTTTCAATGATTTATCATGTTCTCTCTTGTGTTCAAGCCGAAACTCGTTTCTGTTTATCTGCAAAAACCGCTTAGATGCTGAGTCCCAAAGAGAAAACCCAACTCTCTACACAGCCTCTGTTTCACCCTCCAAAAACCGTGGAAAAGGGACCCTCCTTCTCAAGTTCACCAGCTCAGGACCGTCCCAAACCAGCCACGGGGCACACGGCACACGGTGAAGGGGTGTCTTCTGCGGCCGAATCACCACCAGATCGATGCCGAGGTGTTCCAAGAGAAAGGCATTCCGTGCCTCTTGCCGCTCCGCGTCCGGCAAGTCAGTGCCTTGGGACAGTGCTGGGTTCCCCGGCATTTTGACCTAGAACCCAGGTTGATGACCCCTGCATTTGATAGGAAGTTGGAGCATATGTTGGGTGCTGGTGATGCAAAAATAGGTCACTCTGGTTCTAGGTACACATGTCCAAGTTGTTCCTATCTATTATGCCTCCAACCATCTCCAACCCAACAAGAACATTGACTTGCTGGAGGTGGGTAAAACATGCTGAGGGACCCCAAAACCGTGATGATCTTGCGGAAAATACATCTGTGGCATATATGCCTACTACATTGGATCCCCCCCCGAGCCACCCCCGATGTAGGCTGTCTCAGTCCCATGGAGTGGGGTGTTGATTCCTTGCCCACATCAAGCTCGTGAAGCTTTTCACCTCTTCTTTCCCACGTTCACGTGCGTTCCGCGTGCGTTCCAGCCTCTGCCGAAAGGGGCGAAAGCCCCATGAGTTCCTATCGATTTCCTTCGTGGCGTGGAACTGGGGGTGATTTGGAAGACGCAAACGAGAGATTCGAGACGCTATGCCCTGACCGCTCCGTTCGTAGCGATGCCCTGACCGGAGCGGTCTCGTAGTAAGGCCAGGAGCGCCCCGTTCGTAGCGATGCCCTGACCGCTCCGGTCGTAGATATCCCTTATATAGATCCTGTTTCACCTGCATTCCTAAAAAAGGCCTCGTCACTGTCACCACACCTATCACGCGACCGTGCGAGCTCTTCAAGTTGGTCGCGTCACTGAGGAGCACGAAGCTCCATCCGCACCGTGCTAAGGCCAGGATCAGTGGCAAAAAGTCCACCTGCGTCCTGACCATGTTCTCATCGGATTTATCGAAAAAGACTGAGGTCCTAGACCGTCTAGTCTGGGAAGATCAACAGGTCGAACCAGGTCGAAAGGTTGAGATCCATTTGGTAAGAACTAGCTACACTTTTCTTCATAGTTCTTGTGACACTTCTCCGAGATTCTCAGGACCATCAATGAACAATGTTAAAATTCATGAGAATCTCGGAGATGGTCGAGCGGTTCCGAGTGATTCCATTGGTTCTTTAACCCATGTAAAAACACATGTTAAACCCATGCACCGTCACTCGACCATGCTCCCCTCCGTCGGACAAGGAAGCAAACGCTCGGCCAATTGGGACGACCCACGCACGTCGGTCTCGCTTCACGAGTTCGCATCACGAAAGCCCAAACACCTGCCCAAGCGCCCAGTAGCTTTAGGACGCCCAAGGTTCTTGTTACGATATTTCTACATGTAAAACATCATTGTAATCTGAATTTCAACTGTCGCATACTGCTACTCGCCGTGCTATTCGCCTTGCTCCTCTCGAAATTCGTTGGTTTGAAGAATGGTAATCTTGGCTGACAGGCCTGCTTACCTGGCAGGTCCAACTGTGTGAGAAGTGGCATTGTTTTTACTTTCACAACTAGGTTTGGACGTTTCCCGAACATCAAGGTGACTCAACTAGTGCAGAGGTCAAGTCATTGCGGTGCCCCTGCCCATGACATGTCTATCTCCATACAGAAGAATTTCAATTGTTTGCACTTTATGCTGCATGGACCCTTGTTCCTTCTTCTGATTGCTGTCAAAACAAGCTACATGAAACTATACCTATCTCCACCCAAACCTTGCAACTAAGAAAGGACACAAGAGGGAATGAACAGGAAAGACATGCAACACCTTTCAATTCTCATCACTTTAAGGCTTTGCGTCTTCATGCAGGGACCCTACCAAAGAACCCCTCTTTCTGGACGTGTTCATCTTGAACCGGTTTGGCAAGCCTTCTCCTATTGAGACAACCCAGTTGATCCCTTTCACTAGTCCTCTCAGCGAAAAGTGCTGCTCGACCTCGTTCCACTTGGGACGACCTCGGCGGGTTCCGCGCGGAGGATGGTTGCATCGATGGTTTTGGTAAACTCGCATCCCTATTACGGCATCCATGTTTTGTATGGCCATGATAGGTTCGACATGATGTCCATAGCAATTTGCCAAAGTGGCTCAATGTTATTTTTGGGTTCATGACCAAGAAGCACCGTGAGTCGCAATAGTTCAATAAGTCCGTGAGTCGCTGAGTCTGTGGGTATCTGAATGACCACAAGAAATATCAAGTAGATTCCAGTACTAACTGCTTACTAAGCGAGTGATTCGATCTACCAAATCAGCGGTCAACAGTGGTCAAGGTGGATGATACCTCTGGTGTTGAAAAACTTTTGTCTTCTCATTTGGCATGTGGTACTGACGGTCTCAATACGAAAGGGTTCTCTGTTGGTGGATGTGACTTTCCAATTGAGACAGACCAGCTTGAATGATTCCTGTCCCAAGATATGTGCTTTCCGGTTTGATAGGGCTCCTGGCAGCGCTACTAGGAGCAAGGACGCTACTAGGAGCTCCTGGCCTTACTACTAGGAACAAGAAGCTACGAACGGGGCAACGCCAAAGATCGGCAGTAAGGCCAGGAGCCCCGTTCGCAGCGTCTGATCGCTCCGTTCGTAGCGTCCTTGCTCCTAGTAGCGATGCCAGGAGCGCCTAGTAGCGTTTTTGTCACTACTAGTAAGGCACTTGTCACTAGAAGCGATGCACTTGTTACTAGTAGCTTCTTGCTCCTAGTAGCGATGCCAGGAGCCCCGTTCGTAGAGTCCTTGCTCCGTTCGTAGCGATAGCGATGCCCTTTGCTCCGTTCGTAGCGTCCTCGCTACTACCGGCTTGTGATCGGACAGCCAGATTCGTGCGGCCAAGATGGAGGGATCCATTGGCCATGGATCTTCCAACTATATTCCTTGGGATTCCAGCAACCATTGTTTTACTAAGGGTTTTTCACGACAAAACCAGGTCTACCACTCTTTTGAATGGTCTTTGAAGGCTAGGGAATTCTTTTTGCCATCTGCATGTTTTCAAGTATGCCATGAATTTGGCGCAGTTGCAAGATCCAGGTATGAATATCCATCCCAGCAGCATTTCCTGTGTATTCAAACAGGGAGACCTTCGGTTTAACATCCCTGGAAGAAGAAACATAGACCAGTCATAGACAAAGACATACAAAAACATACAAAAAAACCCTTGCTTGGAGACCTCCCAATAAAAATTACACAGCCCATTCTTTTTGAGGTTGCTCAGCCCCTTCGCCGCTCCAGACATTGTGCGACGCAACACGCACGGCAAGGTGCGCCAGGTGCACGGACCAACAGCTGCTGCGGCTCACGAGTCCTAGTGGTTCGCCCGTGAAACCGGGTTTCGGGGCCTTTGCGAGACGCTTGGGGTTGACGTCTGGTTTTTCCCCAGAACTTCCGTGACTTGACGAACCAAACTGAACTAGTTAATGCATGTTAATGAGTCATATGGACTCTTAGTGTTCGATTCTGGTGGATATCTGGAGGTTTCCTCCATCCTTCCAGGTGGATTCTTTGGTTGTGATTCGGTTTCACTAGGCACGTGGTATGTGGCATTTTGTGCAAGAACGGCCTTTATACCCGGGCCGCTCTGTAGGGGAGGTGAGAACGGCCTTGCTGCCACATCTGCAAGTCAAGCCTTGTTTTTTCAGAGCCAGGAGGTCTCAAGCCAAGACCATCGCTGCTATAGGTTGGAGGCCGCACTGCTCGGTTCAAGCCACCTTCTCAGAAAAACTTCCCAGGCTCGCGGGGGGAGAATCGATGAAAACAGTCCTTGTTGGCACTTGGGTTTGCATGCATGTCCTGGTTGGAATAGAGAGGGGGTGGCATGGTCATTTTGAGCCTCTGCTTTCAAATGTCAAATGTTTAGATCATTTCTAGCTTCCGGGGTTCTTCAAATGGTCTTCTCTCTCTGGCCAATTGGTCTGCTATCACTTGTCTGAACCCGACCCGCTTCCCCGCGTTTTCCGGACCGAACCGACCGTCCCGGGTCCTTGATATGACAGTGCCACTTCGCAGGACTCTCCACAGACCACAGCAGTCGCCTCTGGAGACTCCCGTGCCTGACGAGTACCGTCAGACGTACGTGGAGTAGACGGTGCCTGTTGGTTGGCGTTTGGCGTTGGTTGGCGTTTGAGCGAGACGATGAGACCATTGGAAACTGCCTGGTACGGTATACCTTCCTGAAGCCCAAAGAAGAGTGGAAGAACCATTAGTTCATTTCGCCATATGGCTGTGGGTCATGGCACCAGGAGACCATGATTGAACCTTGCGACGCTAGGTCCTTCGCTACATGGTGGACGATGTGGACAGGATGTCCAGGTAGTATTGACCCATCCCCGCTACATGGTGGACGGTTGGCCATGGGTTTCCAGGTGAAGTCTTGGAAAGAAAACACGGAGTGGGTAGTACCCACTGGGTACCAACTCCCTCAGACGTCCTCGCTCAGCCTCAGACGTCAGGCCTCAAAATAGGCGGGCCATGCGATACTCTTCGATCGTTTCAGGGAGTGTACCATGAACACCTGCTTTTTTGTTTGAGTTGAAAATTTGGTGAACCGAACACCTCGGCCATTCACAAGCTTTAGGACTTCGGGGGACTCTCCATGGTCAGTTCCATTTTTTCTGCAGTCCCAAGAGTTCTGAGATGAAACACATGGGCACCATTCCAAGAGCACCGGTGAAAGAGGTTCATCGTCCTTGGGCCTTGCTTTTTTTTCAAGCGCCCGAAGTTCGTCCAAGAGATTTGCAGTGGCTGTTCCTAAAACATGATAAAACAACATCTGGCGCAGCAAATGAGGATGGAGCGCAGCAGATGGCTCATGATGGCTCCCCCATGGTCGATGTTTGGCATTCTGGAGTCCAACGGAGATCCACGATCTACAGGAGAGACCACTTCTTTCGCACTGGTGATAAACATGCTTCCAAACACGAGTTGTTTGCGCATCCAGCTGCTAAAGATCCCGGATAGGGAGTGAAGGAGTCTAGTAGGCATCAGAGAAACGGAGAAACGTAATTAGTGACCTAAGTGAAACTGTTCATCCAAACACGCCCCCCCTCTCTAAAGAAAAAATCGCTCACCTTCAAAACGTTTCCTTCTATTGGCATTGTTACCTCCGTCATGTGCCAAAGAATCGCTGATCCTGCAGTTGGATCTAGAACTAAGAGTTCTGAATGCACTAGCAGGGAAAGCAATTACTAGGAGCAAGGACGCCACTAGGGGCTCCTGGCCTTACTACTGGTAACAAGAAACTAGCAAAACAAGTGCATCGCTAGTATTGTTCCACCTTCCAGTTTCCCGCTCTTGGTCATCCACACCCAGGACCCTCACCGCGTTGGCTGTGGCCGACAATACGATGAAAAAACCTGTAGGGCCCTGAGTCTTGCGTTATGATCTAATTCTAATTAAAGTCTATTTACTTATTGTTTCTACTAGCTTCTTGTTCCTAGTAGTAAGGCCCTTGCTCCTAGTAGCGATGCCCTTTGCTCCTAGTAGAGTCCTTTGCTCCTACCTTATGAGCCATGTCACATCACAACATGTCCCAAAATTCCACCCTGCCAGGTGGACACCCTGTGCCTGGTGTTCATAAATCTCCCAAAGCGACTGCGGGCCCCATGCGCACATGAGATACAGGCTCAGTTCCACCACCAGCTACAGCTATGGTGAACACACCTGTGAACACCCTGCACTTCTAGCGATTGGAATCATGACGAATGAGCTACTAAGACTAAGACTGAAAGACATGTGAACCTTCTCCTGGTCTTGAGCGGAAGAGCTTCACGGCGTGCAGCCAAAAACAACAATGTACTTTAATATGACGAACTATGACGACATGCGTCATGGCACCGGGGCACCCTAAACCCTAAACCCCCGGGTGGCTGAACAGATCCCATTCGAAGTGTCAGACCGCCAGCGGGGCGAGGGAGCGATGTAGAGAGTGTCCGTTTGTCGTTCGCTCGAGAGTAGAGGATTTCATTGAGAAGTCCCATGCATAGGGTGGTTTGTATCTGTTTGGAACGGGGGTTCTGTCACTTGTGGCAAGCACCCGTGCCACCTGATGAGAAATTCACGTGGATCTGAAACACTTCGCCCAATAGCAGCGCGTGGGTTCTTCGCTCCTACGGGGTCATTCGGAGTCATACGGAGTCACGCAGGATGAAGATCAGATTCTGCACCTAAGACCTTAAGGATTGGGGACTGATCAAACAAGATCGTGCTTGGTGACCCGAAGCACAGGTCGAAGCACTGCGAACGCCACGTCGACTTTTGCTTCGCCACGTCGAACGGTTTGGCTTGCCGGAAGGGACTTGGGATACGTGAAGAAGGGTTGGAATATGGAGACGAACGTCACAAGGTGCATCGCTACGCACTTCACTAAGTGAATTATTGAAGGTAACAAGAAGCTACTAGCTGTAGCTAGAAGCTACTGGTAGCGATGCATTCGGCGGGGCTGCAAAACACACCCGTCAGGCGTGACTTACGTAAACCGCTCTATTGCCTCCATGCGTTGATACAATCAAACATGTCCAAAAGGCAGGCTGAATGACTTGACCTAAAAAATTGTTTCCATCACCGGGTAGTCAGCTCAAGATGCAATAAGTCTTCTGGCCCAGCTTTGAACCAACCTCCAGCCATTCGCCGGTCAAGTGCTTTAGTTTTCCATCGAAAAGAATCTCAAAATGACCCCACCATCTCAAAGCCACACAGAGGGGTTGTAATATAGTGGTTTCAGGTAAGATGGCACAAGTTACCCCAAGTTCGGTGGTTTATACGGACCCCATCTAAAAATTCTCTTGGAGTTTGTGCCATCTATTCTGCATGGATAGCCGGGTCTACCGTTGACCCCGGCCCGGCCCGAGGCCCGGCCCGGCCCGGCCCGGCCCGTGCGAACTCCCTTCCCCGGCGCAGCCGTCAGGAGGCCAGCTGACGCAGTGGGCAAAGGAAGAATCTATGCATCAAGATGTATCCACAAACATGTTAGAGGAGGGATCGGCAAAGTGTTTTTAGTCTGTGCGAATAAACCCCTTTCTACTGTTGTCGGTCTACGGAGCTGGAATGGGGGTTTAGTTTTGATTAAACCCTTTTTGGTCGATTGATATTCATACCCTTGGGTTTGGGGTTTGGATCAGGATGTAAACCCTTTGTGATCGAGTGAGGGCCCTTACTCGACCAAAAAGGATTTAATCAAAACTAAACCCCAAGTACAGCTCCGTAGACCGACAATATTAGAAAAGGGTTTATTCGCACAGACTAAAAAACCAGCCGATCCATCCTCTATAAAGTGTTTGTGGGTACATCTTGATGCATAGGTTCTTCCTTTGCCCACTGCGTCAGGTGGTCTCCTTACGCCACGCTGGGGCGGTGGATTTGAGGTGTGGTTTGGTGGATTCCACAAAGGACCTATACAAATGGAAGGACCGCAGTGGACCGGCCCGGACCGCCCGGACCGACCCGCAGTGGCCCGGCCCGCGGTGGCCCGGCCCGCCCGGACCGGCCCGGACTATCCATGTTCTGAAACTACTGTACTTTTCAGAGTGATTCTCTGCTCCCCTCTAGCTGATGACCACCCTCCACCTTCAAAATGCGTCTGGCTGATCCAAATTTCGGGAACAGGTTTCGCCGGAGCTTGAACGCGTGTGAACCTCAGCAACGTCTGCATTGTATCTTAACTTCTTTGGGTTCATCCTTGGATACCAAGCCTGCAAGTTGCACGCAAAACCTACAACCACCCGTTTCTTCTGTGATGTTCCCTCACTGCTCCCCACTCACTGCAATATTGAGCCGTGCGAACGACCACCTGCTTGTTTCTGGCTCATGTTAGAACGCAAAGCCAAGGTTATGCAATGTGATACTTTGTGTTCGTTTGTGGAACGGGCTGGGAATTCATGAATTCACCCCGGCCAGATAGAGGACAAGTCTTCAAGTGGTTGGGAAAAAAGATGGGCGTGTCTTTTTCATAGGGACACCCTCCACAAATCTCTATTTTCCTTCTTCCAGGGGGTCAATTAGGGGTCTCCCACTGGGTCTCCCTATTCTAACTCTAGGGATCCATTTTCGTACCCTTCTCTGGTGAAGAAGGAGACACTGTTGTGTAGGTGCCAAAACGTCAGGTCAAGTCGTACCGAACCTGAGGTTCGGTACGACTGGATCAGTAGGGTAAGACATGGTAAGACACACCCAGATTGTAAATAGCGTCCTTGCTCCTAGTAGCGAGGCCAGGAGCCCCTAGTAGCTTCCTTGCTCCTAGTAGCGATGCCCTTTGCTCCTGGTAGCTTCTTGCTCCTAGTAGTAAAGGCCACCACACCATCGATCGCCATGGCTGAGCGCCCACACCGTCTCCCAATGGCGACCATCGGGGGTGGTGCGCACACGAACCTGGCCCGGTGCATAGGCCTTGGCCAAAGGGACGTTCAAAGAGGTTGTGGTTTGGGGGGGAATCATCATGATGATTGTGAAGGTCAACAAAACCTTCATAATCATGTGATTTGTTCATCATGGGAGTCTTTTGGTGAAGGTCAAACACATTTTTTTTTTTTTCAAAACACAGGCCGGTGAACAAAAGGTGGGTGCAAATTGTGGATGCTGCAGTGGTGTGCGGACTGTCTTGACCATGTGCGTCACGGCTATGTTCACTTAAATGTTCAGCTCGGACGTCTTCTCTGCTTAAGTCAGATCTTGAAATCCAATCACAGGTTGGCAATCTCATTGCCTCCTGGAAGAAATTACAGTGTGCTGCTTCTGATGCATGATGCCAGCAAAATCAATGGTTTCAGGATTTTAGGTGAGAATGTCTTCTTCATACTTTTTACCTCTTTTTTTCCTTTAACATCTGGATCCTGAAAAACATCACAGGATCAACGCAATCAAAGGGGTCACGTCTAGTCTACCGGCAGATCCTCCCTTCCATTCCACTCTTCCAACGTGGACACGTCCCCTCCGCCGTCTGCTCTGCTGTCTGCGCCCTCTTCGTGCCCATGCGATAGGTCGACCGACCTGGGGCTCCACGCCCAGGAGACCTTCACCGCTCGAACCTTCCTCCGCTTGTGCATAATGCCCGTCCACGTCTGAAAGCATCGAAGTGCAGAACCGCAGAGAGGAAGCGAAGAGGGACGAAGAGGCGCATTGATGTTGGTTCAGTCCCCGAAGCCTTTTCACTTCGAGGTCATGATGGCCAATACCATCCTAAATGTTATTACTAGAAGAAACACCTTATCTGCCATGCTTTTCTTCACACCGGAACACCTGGGGCGACCTTCTCCCCCCTCAAAAAGAATTGAGCTCAACACCCAAACGACTGCGTGGTCGACCGCCCACGCCGAGGCACGACGAGCTCGTCCGGATCATGGGTCCCGGTGGAGCACCTGCCACCGGTTCGGTTCCGGTCGGTTGCGGCCGTGTTCATCCGATATGCCATGGAGGGCCCGTTGGGATTGTGGCGATCAAGATTGGAACAGGGACAAGCTTGTGGTTCCAGCAGTTCGGGTGTTTACTAGTACTAACAAGTGCCACGCTAGTAGTAACAAGTGCCTTACTACTAGTAACAAGAAGCTATTTTGTTACTAGTAGTAAGGCACTTGTTACTACTAGCGTGGCACTTGTTACTACTATAGCTTGTGGTTCCAGTTCGGGTGTTCTTTTCATTTCGGGTTCCTGTGGTGTTCAACCGGGGAAATCCAAGTCCGCCGTCTGGGCAATCGCCCAACATCTCCCTCCAGCGGGATTGTGGTACAGGACCCGTTTCGAGACGTCTGGAAGCCACCTACACCATCCTGAAGCAAAACGTGAACCATCATGAACCACTGGTCTATTTCACATGTTGCCAATGCCTATTCTATAGCTGCTAATGACATGCAACTGCAGCCTTACTGTAAGAACAAAACACCGCAAAAAGACTGCCAGTCGTACAAGTCATTGATGTCAGTCGTACATGTCCTTTCCTGGGCCCTTCCTCCTCGTCAACAAACAGTGGAGCGCTCGGTGAACGTAAAATGGTTTCAAATAATCCCATGACGGTCCAATCTCACCCTCGCAGCGAAGAAGGCCAACACAAAAGCCAAAACACCCGAGACAAGCCATACCGGATATGGAATCACCAAACAGTGAAAAACAATGACTAACCATCAACGTCAACCTTAGGTTGGTTATGCGTATTTCACAATGACCACAATGGCTATGAGTATTGAATTACAACAATCACTGATCACTTCACCCCTTTTGGGATGGTGCGACGTTTCCCACTGCTGTCAGGTGGGTATGATCCCAAACGGATCTCAACCCTGTCCCTGAAACCGTCAGGCTGTTGACTTGTTGGTGTTCATTTGGTGTCCTCTAGGTACATATGCCCCAGATCTCGTGCCCAAAAGCAATTTTGATGCTTCCACCCCTCACCCTCCAAACCCAGCCAGAGCGGCCAGTAGCCAGAACCAGGATGTAAGGCTTGCTTTGAAGCAAAGGGACTGGTCCTAGACCGATCAGGTCAGAAATCGTTCGACCAGAAACCACTTCAAACAACGTGTTTTTCCCAGCGAACGTAGCGCGTGAACGTAGCATGCCATCGACAGGGCCGGTCAAAAACCTGTTGAGTTGGGTGCCGGGGTTGTAAAACTCTTTGGGCATCAAACCGATCCAAAGGTACCTGGAGCATCGTGTCCTGTGGCGTAGTGGCTGTACTACCCTAGACTTTGGGACCATTACTGGGGCCCAGTGGATGATGATGGCTGGGTTGCAGGCCTTTCTTTTAAATAGTGATACTCCTTTGTTGACTGTGATGTGTCCCACAATGGAATAGTATTGTTAGAGGTTCTCCTGCACCATTCATGCAGGGGCAAACAAAAATACTTCGAGGTTCCTGTGCAAGATTCTCTTGGATTCCCCTCCCACAGCGGCAGAGCAGTTGGAACGCCAAAACCAACCGAACAAAGGTACATCACCCCGAGCCTGGGCGATGGCACAAAGGAATTCAGTAGGGCCCAGGGCATCGCTACTAGTAACAAGAAGCTATTAGAAACAAGAACTAGAAATAGAATTAAACGGGGATAGCCTCCAGCACGGACACCACCAAACCGGTCCAGAACCACGGTCGAGCCCTTGGGATCTGAATGGAGGAGAGTGCTGATGGGTCTCAAACAGAACCAGCAACGACCCGCTCGATCATACGGATTGGGTGAAATATGGTTAAATATGATCCAAGGCAGCCTGCGAAAGCACTCAGAAATGATGTTTTTGAAAGACACGTCCGAAACAACTAACCCTTGAGTGGATATGATATGGCATGATAACATGTTGGCTCTGTACGAACGGTCACATGCAGTACATGTGCGTCGAGGTCGAGGTTGACGTTTTGCGGCACTCAGGTTGCACAACAAACTTGTAACTGGACGAAACAAATGATCAGGTGCACCTGTGAGAACATGTTGTTTGTTGTGCAACTTCCTTTTGGATTTTCCCCCCGGAAGAACACCGTGACAGGCCAAGGCCAGGAGCCCCGTTCGTAGCGTCCAAAGCCATCCACCACATGGCCAGTTCCAAATGGACACGTTCATACACTTTCACCTGCCCAAGCTGGTTGATACATCTGCCTTCACGTGTTATGTTGGGGGTTCTGCGACCCAACACTGCCACATGTCGCTGAGACCCCGGCAAGTCATCATCGCTCGAACTGGTGGTGTAGGTGGAAGCTGGGCGTGGAGAAAAACGCTGCCACGACTGCTTCTGTGCCATCACTACTTGGATAAATCTCTTAACAGTAACAAAGAAATAGAAATAGAAAGAGAAATGACCTCCAACCTAAGAGCGATGGCCTCCAACCTAAATGCGATAGCCTCAAATGCTTCTTTGCCATGACAACCTCCAAGAAAACCGTTTTGACATGATGCTGTAGCTAGCAACCTCATCTGAACGCCACCAAACTTGCTGACACGACTCCGAAACCAAACTTACAACTTGCTAGAGCCTGCCAGCTCCCTGTCCATGAAAACAAGGGCATCGGCATCGCTACTAGGCACAAGGATGCTATTAGGTTGGAGGCCATCGCTACTAGGGTGGAGGCCATTACTACTAGTAACAAGAAGCTACTAGTAACAAGGGTATCGCAAGTAGTAACAAGGGCATTAAGTAGCAAGTAGCAAGAAGCATATGAAGCAAAGCACAAAGCAAGTTGTGACATGTGACATGACCAGACTCTCGATCATGTTGCAGGGTGAGCCGAAGTAGAAGGATCATGTGGCAGTTCCGTTCTTTAACCGTTTTCCTTTAACCGTTCCGTAGGCCACTCAAGACCGGACACATGGGTTCGTAATCTTTTAGGTCTCTCTGCCCTTCACAAGTGGCTTCAACAGTAGCCACTATGGGTGTATGAATGGAACAAACATGACGGACCCCACCAAACACAGGGAATTTCACCCACTGCCTGGCCAAGAATCAGCCACTCAAGTGGAAGATCGGTCCCAGTGCCCGCCATGTCTTGTTCCCCTGAAATGTCCAGCTTTCCATGGATGGCCCAGAGTTTCATTGAGGCACCTTGCTGAAGGCATGGAATGCGTATTTTGGATCCGCTCTCCAGCTGTTGATGGAATCGATTCTGCGACTCCGAGCCAGAGGCTTTGGTGCAGCATTTGGTGGTGTCCAAAGGATTAAAGGAGTGTTTCGTGTTTCTACTCCTTGTGAGGTGAACATCACCATCTTCTGAATGCGAAAAGTGGGACATGGAAAAGGAAGACATGCTGCTGCATGCCTGTCGAACTGGGCTGAAACCACCTGCCAGAACAGTAAGAGACTTCTCTCCGGATCTGAAGTGGAAGCTCTTTTGTTCACACTCACCTGTTACTACTAGTAAGGCACCTGTTACTACTAGCGTGGCACTTGTTACTAGTAGCTTCTTTGTTACTACTAGTAAGGCACTTGTTACTACTAGCGATGCACTTGTTACTAGTAGCTTCTTTGTTACTACTAGTAAGGCACTTGTTACTAGAAGCGATGCACTTGTTACTAGTAGCTCTTTTGTTCACACTTGCTCCTAGCTCTTCATCCTCATCCTATGAACATCAAACCATTGACCCAGGGGACCCATCAGTAGCAAATACTTCAGCCCGCACAACACTCTTCTTTTCAAACCCCCGCCAAACCTTTGGACAAAATGCGGAATCTGGGTCACCAGTCCCAACACACTCCAACGGTCCAACCGCTTCGTGGCCGACTGGGCTTCCTGGCTGGCGGCTGCCTCAGTCGAAAGCGCTGTCGTCTTGGCATCACCCTAGATAATAGCAAACTATATTACAACATTGGGCATCGCTACTAGTAGCTTCTTGTTACTAGTAGTGCCCCTGTCGATGCACTTGTTCCTCATAGCACACTATATTAGTAAGGCACCTTGCTACTAGTAGCTGCTTGCTACTAGTAGTAATGCCAGGAGCTACTAGTAGCTTCTTGTTACTACAACATTAGACCTGCCTTACTTTTCTTTTGTTTGTTTCTATTAGCGATGGCCTCCAACACGCCTCTGCAAAGCAAAGGCAAACTGGTCTTCCAAATCCCTATGTTCCACTTCCAAGCGAGTGGCTCAAAGTGTGAGTGGCCTATGTACACTCGCGAGGTTTCTCTTGTCTCGCGCCATGCCAACTGCCGAGACTTGAAGGCGTCGATTTGGCATTCGCACTGAAGGTGGGTCCGGCCCGCGTTCGTTCGAGACTCCCGTTTCGCACAACTGTGGGGGGCTGGTTCGGGGGCTCTTCCTACCCGTCAAAGGGGCTGGCCATAGTCAAAAGCAAACTCCCTCAGTGTGGAAAAAAAGTTAACTTTTATATGATATATGTTTAGTGGAGAAACCAATCCTCCAGAATAAGGTGAAAGGTTGTCCAATGTTGTCCACTTTTCTTGGGTATTTGGGCAAAAAAAAGGGCAAAAGGACATGTCCAGCCCACTACGTTAAAAAAAGACCGCTCAGCATCGAAGCCACGTCGACACGTGTTTTTATTTTTTCTTCTTCTTCCAAACGGTCGGGCATTGAGGCCGGCGAAACGTCCACCAAAGACCCGCAGGAAAAGAATGGCCAAATCCTTGATTTCTTTAAACCGTTGAAACATGTTGAAACCAACCATGTCCGAAAACAGCCTCACACATCGAGTGATCGTTCAGCAATGAGGCTCCGGACGGTGTCAATGGGAGCATGAAAGTGTACCTCGCCTGCCATATTCATGCTTCATATTGCTTCATCCAATCACAGCTTCATCGCGACAAGCCTGTCGCTGAAGGGTTAGTTAGACAACCTTAGATCTGGGCCAATCCTGAACCAATTCGACTGAAGTTGGAGTCCAACGTCTCGCGTTGTGGCGCCCCTCCGCGGCGCCGTAGGAGGGTTTGGAGATTTCCGGACCTTGTCATAGGTCATATGGGATTCTGAATCCAGACCATGCATGTAATACCCGGTAAACCTTAAACCTACACATTTCTACGGCAAACAGAAAAACAATGAAGAACACATAGGCTATTAAATACTGTTTTTTTGGATTTGTCCTAAGAATTTATCGGTAGGTTTATGAATGTTTTTATAATGGACATTATATATTTTACATACCATTACATACCCATTTGATTTATGACCCTAAGTGTAAGTAACTATAACATGGAGTGTCTGGAGCCTTAGCCTTTTGGGTTCAAGCTTCCGGTGGAATTTCTGCTACCCACGAAGTCGAACTTGATCCTGTGGGACAGTCTGTCTACTTTGCTTCGGAAGACCCTATTCAGCTGCTTGCTTCGGGGTCCTAATCGGGGTCCTAAAAACTATCGGAAGCGAGGGGGAAACCCTAGAACATCCTAGAACACATGAAGATGTGCCCATGATCTTGGAACAGTTACAGGCTCACCACAGCAGTTTGCAACTGATGTTCGATTTCCTCAGACTCAAAATAGCAAGGAAATCCCTGAGAGTCAAAGACTATACAAGGAATGGTCTTCAGGGTACCTGAAAGGGACTTTTCTTTATTTCACTGGAGCAACATATAGTCTTGCGACTTCTAGAACAATGGATTGTTAGTCCCCCCTGAAAGACATGGAGTAAAACCCAGCACCTGTTTGGTATTTGGTTTTCTTTTGATGGTGATCCGAGTCTTCGAGGTCATTCTCATCCGTGTCATCCAGGGAACCATGATGATTTCTCTCCCACATCTCCTGCCCATGTGCTTTGACTGCCCTGACTTACTGCGCCTGCCAAGAAGCTGGCACAATGTGCCTGGGCGATGTGAAAGAGACATCCTCATGTCGATGTGCTTCACAGACCCCACATGGACTGATTTTTAAGTTCAAGTGGATAGACTTTTGCCGTATTTTGCCTGAAGACATCCTAAGTCTGCAGCCTCTGAATTGAATCATTGAGATGGCGCGTTTGTACACACAATAACTTCCAAAAGCTTCTCCTTCCTTCCCATCCCCCGACCCTCCGCCTGGTCCCATGTAGATCGCCCCGGTCGAGTTCGTATGGGCCTGGGCCGCCCAGTTTGCGGGTTCGGTCACCCGAGTGCGTCGCCATTCGTTTCGCGGACGTCGAGGAACCGGACTCCTCCCTCACTGTGGACGGCAAGGAGTCTGCGAAGTGACAGGTGCCACGCTAGTAGTAACAGGTGCCACGCTAGTAGTAACAGGTGCCTTACTAGTAGTAACAAAGAAGCTACTAGTAACAAGTGCATCGCTAGTAGTAACAAGTGCCTTACTAGTAGTAACAAAGAAGCTATTAGAAACTAGTGTTACATTGCGAAGCACCATGAGGCTCATGTGAGGCTCATGTGGGAAGACCCATGACAAGATCAGTCAGAAGTCTTCCCACCCATCTTCCCTCTTCGAAGTGCCACGCAAGCGTTCAGTGTCTGAAGATATTAAATTAAGAATTTCAGTGGACAAAACGTGGTTCCCATGACTGATGTCATCAAGCCTCACCAAGTTCGTTCGGGGAGAACGTTCTCTTCGCCTAAGCGCATCGTGGTGCTTAGAAATCTCCATTCCCATGGTGCGACGCGCGTGCGTACATCTTCCACGGATCCTCCTGAGAACCTTTGTTGACCCAGACGGAGATCCCTGGAAAGTCAATTGTTCACCTTTTTCTCCGTCTGTTCATGATCTGTTCATATTCCAAAGAACGTGGAGAAAAGGCGATCAGTTCTTCCAAAAAGGGAATTCAACACTGGCCCATGGAGTAAATGCTTGAAAAAAGACAAAGAACCCAAAACGAGGAGGGGCCAGGGCGGCCAGGGATGTGAGTTGAGCCTTTTATAATCGAATTTCTCCAAAAGGCTGCAACAAGAAGCTAGTAGTAACAAGTGCCACGCTAGTAGTAACAAGAAGCTATTAGAAACAAGAAGCTGCAGGTGATCCACGGTCGCACGCCACCAACGTCTGCCCTCGGACTCCGCACGGTGCCGCCTCGAGTACCTGCGCGCAAACGATGGCGGTAGAGGCGGCAAACACGGTGGTACCGGGTGGTTGGCGTGTAAACACAGTGAGGTTCTCTCCTTTTTTTGGAGGAGGGGTTCGGGTAGAGGCACCTGGAAGGCCATTTGGGTTCCAAACCGTGGGTTGACATGCCGTTTGATGGAATCATGTGATCCACGGGTTGACCGGTGGGTTTTTGTTGACCGGCATTTGGAACCCAGGAGACCGATGGAGTACACTCAGGACTTTCCTCGTCCTCCTCTGGCGCGGACGCCGAAAGACACCGTCCACTAGAATCCGTGGCCGCTATGACGAATTGGCAGTGTCTAACACTCTTGACTGGTTATGCAATGGATATTGGCGGTTTGGCCCCCAACAGAAACAACTTAGGAGACAACACTGACAAGTGACTGCACTGGCAAGAACACCGCGAAAATGACAACACTGACAAGTACAGTTTGCAACCAACACCCTAGAATCCAAGAGAAGGACGCCTCTCAGCTAAAGATGGATGAGAAAAGAAAAACACCGTCATTTCAGAGGCACCACTCACTCGAGTAAAGAGGTGTTTGAAGTTGATCACCTATGATCACCCGACACCACCAGATTTGAATAAGATTCGACTTCGTTTCTACTTTCGTTTCTTCCTCTTCGTGTGCCTCGTTGTCCTGCCGTGAACTCGCGACATGTTTCGACCCTTCATCATCACGAGTTGGGAGTAGTTGGGCGGGAAAAATGGAGCGACATCTCGACGACTCATTGGGATTCATTGGGTGTTTTGGGGCGTTTCTTGTTCCTAGTAGCTTACTTGCTCCTAGTAGTACGGCCAGGAGCCCCTAGTAGCGTCCTTGCTCGTAGCGATGCCAGGAGCTCCTAGTAGCTTCTCGTTGCTTCTTATGCCGGTTCTTCTGAGATCTATGTCCAGCTGCGAATTAGGAGCCGTTCATTTTGCCGCGTGGCCCGGTGTGGGACGGTGAATGATCGGAGGCCATCGCTAGTATAGGGCTTTAAAGAGGGAGAAGATGGGACCGCTTGAGGTGCATCAGTGTGTTGAAGATTCTAAGGGCCAAGTGGGAAAGGGTCAATGTGGAAGCTTCGAGAAGGACACAACGAACAATGTGGAATCAATGAACAATGTGGAAGCCCACTATGCTTCTCGTTTGCCCACTACCGAGCCAGCTCGTCAATGTCGCCCTCCACATGAAGCTTTACATGGGCACCCCCCGCGCTCCCCGCGCTCCCAGGAAACACCGCCTGCGGGCTTTGGTCAAAGACCGTCTTTGGGGCTTTGAACATCTTGGACCTTAGGTCGTGAAAACATGAAGAATACTGGAAAATATGAACACATGGGGTTTGTTCACTTCTTTCTTTTCAAAGGTCATAGCGTATGTCTACCTTCAGATTCATGAGGTTTGTGGCCGTCGAATGTACAAAGCCAAGTGCCTTTGGTATCAGAAGTAGACCCACAAAACGGATCCCAAAAACGAATGCTTGTTGCAAAATGAGAGCTACAATTAGTCGTGGTTAGGATGGCATGGCCCCCGATTTCGGATGAACATGACATCCGAATAGCAAACAGGTGGTTTTTCACTCCACTTCGACTTCTTTAGTTTGCTTCAAATTCAAGGTTCACCTTTTCTTGTTTAGTGGGGAAGCCTATCCCTCAAAAAGAGTTTTGTAGGTGACCCACTGGCTGGGTAGGAAACACATCCTCGGAGTGCAACTCTTCTAGACCAGATACGGCGCCGAAGTCCACCAGTCGCCCAGGGTCTGGGCAGCGAGACGCGAGGGCGGACGATTCCGTTGCCGATTGGAACACATCGCTACTGGGGTGGAGGCCATCGCTACGAACGTCACAAGAAGCTACGTGCACAAAGCTGGCAACGTGAGAAGCACGAGATGCCTCAACCAACGGATTTGATCCTCACGACATGCCGGGATCTGGAATGTTCGGAATACCTCGGCGACCGTACCAAAACGCGACTCAGGAGACCTACGAGGAGACTGGGTCGATGGGGGGTTGGGGACTGGAGCGGAGCGACTGGAGCAGGGAGAGATTCAGATTGCCTTTTGTGTCTCAAATGTAGAAAACTGACGGAATTTGATGCAGATGTGGATTCAGCAATTCCGGGTTCGGCCGCCTTGGAGCCCGGTCATCCGGTTGGTTTGGAGTCCGGTTGGCGAAGAACTTGCTGTCACTCGTCTTTGGTGACATTCTTGTCGAGCACCATATGAGTCAGTGGGTTCCATCATCCCAAGCAAAGGTTGAACATAAACTATCTGTGAAACCACCCAGACAAGGTCTATTGACTAGCTTGCGCAGTGCTTTTTATACCCTGCCTATACATTACTGAAACCACCCCAACACCCGGAACTTCTAATTCAATGACTCATGAACTACTCCACCTGGTAGTCACAATCCACCACTGGTGGTAAAATGAGTCAAACTTGGACTCTCATGGTGAGTTAAATATGGTAGAAACAAGAAGCTACTAGGAACAAGTGCATCGCTTCTAGTATCAAGTGCCTTACTAGTAGTAACAAGAAGCTTTAGTAGAAACAAGAAGCTTACTGAGTTAAATATGGCAGTCCCATTCGTTGTGGGATAAACCGTTGGAGCCGTCCGCCTGCAACTCGCGAAGCAGGCCCGGCATCGCGGAGGTTTTTGGAGCTGCTTTTGGGGCACGGTCTGGACATGCAGAGTACGAAGACTTGAGGTGGGTATGTATTAGAATAGCGAGACCCCGAAAATAAAGACCTCATGGGAAGATAAGAAACAACATTGGTTGGGAGGTTCTCCTTTTTTACAATTCATACCAGCTGTAGATTCAAACTTTTTCGCTTTAGTCTCGTTGTTTTGGGCATTGATGCGATGACAACCCAGCTTTGGGTCATGTGTCTGAAACGACCTTCGAAGGAGGGCAAGGACCTCTACAGAGGCCTCGAGTTGCGTCGGTTCTGGATCTATTCTGATCTGTCGCAGGTCAACTTGTCAAAAACAGTCTACGATATTCAGGGATTTGTATACAAAGAAGATACAAACAATGCAAAGCCAATTAGACTTTCGGCCCGTGTTTTCATTTTTTCGTTTGACTCGGGTGGAACCACATTCTCAGTATCCACGAGGTTCTTTTAGGGAAGTTGGGTAGCCCCTCACAGGTCGGCATCATGGATTCTTGAGCCGGATTTGTTGCGGGCGGCTGCTTGTCGCAACAGGAGAGTCATGTGAACCAAGTTTAGAGGCCTTTGATGCCGTCCTGACTGAGACCCGAAAAAGCTTTGGCACGTCACGTGAGGCCCAAACGACCAACCCCAGCCAAGCTCCTTGGCTTCTGCTTCCCTCGCCTGCTTCTGTGGGGAACTTCCACGCTTCCCACGCTTCGGGTCGTTCGCGAACTTCTCTGGTCGAACTTCTCACGTCATGAGTCATGGAGCCAATGTCTGTAAACAAGCAGGTCTCGGAGCATGTTACGCATGTTATGCGTAGGCGAGCAGGCGAGCTCGTTCATCACATGGCGAGCGGCGAGCTACACTGTAGCTCATGGGGAAAAAAACAGATGAAGGGGATCATGTAGGACCTCACTTGGTCAAGAAGGACCTCACTTCCATCCGAGAAAACCGGGCCGGCTGGTTTGGGGCTTTGGGGCCGTTTTCTTCGGTGAATTCCAGTGGATGGAGGAAGAATGCAATCTTTTGGAAAGGGATGTTACATCTCCTCTATTAACCAACCAACCCATAGTAGATATAGAAAAGGCCATATACCCGGTTCTTCAGTGCGTGACCAGGACTGAGATTCTCGGTGGTGGTCACGAAAATGCCTTCAAAGATCTTCAAAGGGTCACTTAATGGTCGCTTAGGAACCCTCAAGTTGACGAACTGAAGAAGCTGGATGATTCCAACTTATGGCGTTCAAAACAAGGTTGGAGGCCATCGCACTGCTCGTTTGGAGGCCATCGCAAGACATCCCAAAGACCATGTGCAAAGAGACGCGACTCCCTGAGTGAAAGCACAGACCTCAGTCCGAAGAAGAGAAATATGTGTTCTCACAAGGTGACTCACCTTTCTATCCTTGGGCCACTTTCCCTCTGGCATCAACTGATTATTTCTGTAGGGGACCTATGTCCAAAGTATATGTACCAGTATTCTAGATACTTGGAGAGATGCCTGTAGTACAAATCCAACTCATCCTGTTTTCAAGTCCTGACCCCTTCCCACCACCTGCTGGCCAAAGCTTTTTACCTGTCACTGCCGATCCTGACCAAGGCAGGGGCATCCATCAACTGAGCAAAGAGAGATGTCCTTGCGGATAGAGATGCCCCCATGAAGAATCAAGTCAATTGGTGATCAAAAGCGATATCTCAGCGATCCCCCTTGTGACTGGCAGGTGATCTTGGCAACACCACAGACTGACCATATCAAAAAGCACGGACGATTTAAGGGCCGGGAACTGGAGAATCTCTTTATTGCCAACCCATCAGTATTGTAATTCCATAAGATATTGTTCCATAAGATAACCAAATAACCAAATAACCATATAATATTCCATGAGCATTCCCAAGATAACCAACATACAATAGAAAATAACCAACATATGGCATTCATCAACCTCAACAGAAGGGTCGGTCTCTCGACCTTGCCTCGACTGGTCGCCCGACGGTAGACTGGGGTAGACGGTAGACTGGTCTCGTGTCTCAACTCCTGGCACGGTCTCGAACCTGACGTAAAGCACCCGGTATTCACAGAATCTGACATAAAGAAGAATCCTTTATGACCCTGACAAAAGCTATGGACTTCTGTCACGTCGACCTTCTGTCATGTGGACTTTTGTCATGTCATGAATATGCCCTGCGCCCCGGTCTGCACAGACGATCACGATTCCGCTCGTGCACGTGAGACGCAGTGAGACACGCTGAGACGCAGCCTGGTGTCCAGCACCCCTGGTGCCTTGTGTCTACCACGCATCGCATCCGTGTCTGGTGGACAATAGCTCAAACTTGTTCGCATCTAAAGTGTCTTCCCCGGTTCTCCAAGCAAATCTTAACAATGCAAATTGATTGTGGTTTGGACCAACGAAACCAGCAAAACAACATATTTAGACTTTTTGTGCACATACTCAGATGTCGAACTTCAAACCCTCCCCTAACATTGTATCATCTTCTCACCTTCTCTGTGCAGAAGTCGGAGAAGAAGAATCTGCCGACGACTCGATCTCTGAAAAAGACACAAACCAAACCACCTCTGTCTTTTCGACTTCATAGATCTCCTGGCCTCATTAGTAGCAGATAGCAGTAACAAAGAGCATCGCTATGAATGGAGCAAGAGGACGCTACGAATGTAGCTATTTGCTCCTAGTAGTATATATAGCCAGGAGCCAGATTTGTAGCTTCTTGCTCCGTTCGTAGCGATGCCCTTTGTTCCGTTCGTAGCGATCGGACGCTACTTGCAGGATATTGAGCGCCTCTTTCTTGGGCACGACGGGTGGGGCGCTGGGTCAGCAGACGAAATGTGAGACTCGGTCGGTCCTTTGAGAGACAGGAGAATGCCTCGCGCACGAGGACGTGCCCCACGTGACCAAAGAACGCGGCAAACAATGAGTAACAAGTGCATTACTACTGCACTATAGTAGCAAAGAAGCTACTGGTAGCTTCTTGTTACTAGTCCGTAGCGATGTCGTTACTCACCTTTGGAGCGGGGTCAACGATAGCTTCCAGTGGATGCCCTTTTGATCGAAAAAGAAACAAAAGATCATTTCTCTCCCCACACATTGCAACTTCAGTCTCGTCTTGAAGACGGACATGACTAGGGGTACAAATGTGGGTTCCTTTTTGACGCTAGTAGTAACAAGTGCCACGCTAGTAGTAACAAGTGCCTTACTAGCAGTAACAAGTGCCTTACTAGTAGTAACAAGAAGCTAGTAGCTTATTGTTTCTATTGTTTCTACTAGCTCGGAATTGAAGCGGTTTCTTTCGTTCGATCGTGTTCACTCACCGAAATGGCGGTCCAAACCACCGGTGTCTTCATGCCGAGTTTTCTTGGTTCATGCCGAGTAACAAGAAGCTATTAGTTAATTTAATTTAAGGATACAAATGTGGGTTCCTTTTGATCGTTTTCTCGTCTTCAACGGTCGCACTGGTGTCGGAGACCAGTCGGTTCCGGGTCCTCCCTGTTCTTCGGTTCGTCGGTGCGAAACAGCCCATGTCGGCCCGTCGGGTCGCCACTGGAAAAGGCCGTTCATGAAGAGTTCTGACCCAGAACTTCCGTGACTTGACGAAGCAAATCACTACTAGTAACAAGTGCCACGCTAGTAGTAACAAGTGCATCGCTTCTAGTAACAAGTGCCTTACTAGTAGTAACAAGAAGCCATCACTACTTGACCTCGTAGTGAATCCATCGTCAGAGCCTTGGACTCGCAGGGTTAGTTCCTTCTTTGATCCTCCCCAATGCCCCTCGAAAAGATGTACGTTTAATTATGAAGGTGAGGCTCATCACAAGAGTCACCGATATGTAGCTTTCAGTTGATCTTCTCTCCTGATTAGCCGTGGGGGTCTGCCATGGGGGTCCTGCAGCGACGCTCAAAGGACTTGACTTCGACCTGCAGACCTGCTTCATCAAGCTCTCGGCTTCTGCTTCGTGTTTGGCCATAGGGCGCAGGACATCCGAAAAAAGCCGAGTGTTTGATCAGTTTCCTTTCAGGGCACCGGGTCCCGTGCGGTCACAGGGTGGCTATGGGTGGCTCTGTTCTGAACATCTGCGCGTAGCCACAGTACACTGAATCTATAATGCAGTTGCCAACCACCCGAATCTTGATTTGCCAACCACCCCCCATCAAACCAAATTGTGGCACTCCATGTCTACAATGAATGATCTATACTACCAGCACCCGACTCTGCAGGTCTCCGAAATGGAGACTTCAAAGTAGATATAGACCGGCCCACTTGGAAGGTGCACGGATCAAGAACTCCAAGCAAGACTTCACGTACTTGGATTTGCTTGAGGAACCTGGGAAGAAATATTATACAGTACTTATACATATACACCAGAAGGGGATTTACCCACACAGGAAAAAGCTGAAAAATCATCTAACAACGCAAAGCCAGACGTATGCTCAATGTCTCAAAGCTCAGGTCATTGATGACACTAGAACACATTTGCAGACTTCCTCAGTTTCCCTGAGGGAAAAGGTTGACCGAACTCTCCATCTGTTCGTATTTAGGGGGGGAAACACAATGCCTCAAAAAGGGGCTTAAAGGTCATCCACTTTTCCTGGGTAGACTTGACCTGATTCTGAATCTCACTAAATCTGATTCTCAATATCTGTCAGATGTGAGTGTTCAACGTTCTGGACGCATTTTGCAGCACGGTGAGCGCATGGTGAAGCACTGCAAGGTGAAACGCTTGCGTCCCCCGCCACACATTCGCGCGGCAGGAGCTGTGATTGGGGGTGAACGGCCGGTGCCTTTGTCCGGGCGATTCGGGTGCTCCTACTGCTGTGGTGGAGATCTCCCGTTTTTGCAAGTGAATTGGAATGACAAGTTCTACCCTTTTGGGAACCTCAGGATGGGAAGGCAAAGAATGCGGGGTATAGAAGCTGCATGAGGCAGGATGCTTCTGCGGTCAAAATGACCGTACGCCACAAGGAATGCATGCACGGTTGATACTCCCTGAAGGAATCATGTTACGTGGACCACCACCTGTTTCTTTGTGGAAATTGCTCCTCCGAAATCGGGGCCTTCCACCATGCACTTCCACCATAGATCGATCGGAACTTCTTCACATGCCAGAGCAGTGCGCCGCAGCAAGCGGACATCGAAGTAACAAAGCCGGGACATCTGAAAGAGCTTGGAGTCTGGTGAGGCTTGAGTCATGGTAGCTTGGCGGGAAACCCAGTCGCTTGCAGTCGTTTCCCTCTTAAAAACCACTCACCATCCATTCATGGTCATGGGATGTCATGGCTACCCGGGCAAGGCCTGCACCATCGATGGAACGCCCACCACACACGCCCAACGGGACACCATTGGGTCAGCCAGTGACTTTGCCAGGCCTGGCGCGCTCTTCAGCGGAATCTGACAAGAGAAAACATGCGGACGGAGATGATGAACAGCATGCGGTTGATGTCCAATATCCCTTATTTCAAGGCCACTTGCCTCAACAAGCACCTGTGAATACAAGATCTTGCACCAGAAGATGCAGCAATCTACCCAAGACTATACTGGAAAGCACACTCTTTTTGCTGGTGATTCTTCAGGATATCAGATATCAATCCCCACATCACTTTGCGGCAAGGATTTCACGAAAAACCTACTGTAAACCTATTATGAAGAGCTCGGGAGAAAGAAACCCAAACATGTATCCATGATCCCTCAAGAAAGCCAACAGTTCCAACCATTTTTATTGATGTTTTTCCCTTCAGACCTGGAAAATGGACTTCATGTCAATGAGGGCTCAGGATAAAATGAATGAAACAACAGCCTCCAACATGGTGGTGGTGTCACACACACGACTTGATCACACACCTGGTCTTCTGTATACCAAAAAAAGAAACCGCTCCGTTCGGTCCAAACGAGGTCCGGCTGTGGTCCAACCAGGACTGGTGGAACCACCCACTAGGCCGACCTGAGCATGTCTCTGGTGAGGTTCGGCAAGGACTTCTGCGCACGTCGCATGACCTCGAAACTCGGGGCGCTGCGGACCGGTTGATGCGAATGGACCACCATGTTCGAGCTCAGACGCAAGAGGGGTTGGAGCCACTCCACTCTCCATGTTTGGAGGGAGGTTGTCCTTCTTGAGGCTAGGGCGGCTAGGTATGCCCTACCTGGCTGAACTCTGGAACAAGACAACTCAGGAAAACATGGAGGCCTTTTCTTTGCGGAGGGAGGGATGTTTGTTCATGTCAGAGCGAAGAGAGGCATGCATCTATATAAATTTCACAGGTCTTGGCCAGGAAAAACCGGGGCGTCGGAAGAAGAAGATGAAGAAGCGTGCGTTTTCTGACTCTGAAGGTGCTTTAAAGAATCCCATGGCCCAAACACACCTGTTTCCTACTTCCTGCTAACCTTGTGGCATCATGCGAAACTTGTGCAGCCCTTGAGGATTTCATGGGATTTACACCCAAACCACCTCCAAAGATGCATCGAACAGTGGCAACATGTGGCAAAAGACCTGCCACCGAACTACACGGTGTATCCCACTACCAGGGCCCAGTGGATGGTTCGGTTGCCCTCCCTCAGGTGGAACCGTTCCAGCCACGGCCCCAGACCATCCACGTAACCCTGATTCCTTCAGGGAGGCTACTGTTACGTTCGTAGCTTCTATAGAAGCTACTATGGGTTCCAGCCTAAAAGCGATGGCATCCAACCTCCAAGCCTCTTGCTATACTAGTAGCTTATTGCTATTATTCTTCAGGATTGTCCTGCAATCCACGGCCAAACCTTCCCCGCCGACCCGCTGTTTTCGCCTCCTTCCGGGTGTAATCGTCCACACTGTAGCCCGCGGGCCTCAGCGAGCAACGTGCGCGTCTTGAAGGAAACGGCGAAAACATGTGGGGAACCCGAGCGCTTTCGTCTTGGAAGTTCGCAGATGTGTATTTTTTTTCCTTCAGACCTTCAGGTAAGGTCTATGGGAACCTTTTCACTGATAGGCTATAAAGACGGTGATAGACGGTGCACCGGCGGGTTTGGGGTTTGGGGCTGGAAGATTCACCCATAATGGCTGGTCATTTCCCTGAAAGGTCAGTGGTTTCAGCTCTAGTCTGCCTAGATAGTCTTTCTGCGTCAGCAAGATGTTACAAGTTATGCCTTCGGACTCCCCATAAGGCATCCTCTCTCTAGCAAAAAGCATGGATGTGGACAATCCCCTTGCTACCCTTGCTTGTAAAGGAACATCTACTGCATTCTCCTGCTCCCTCCACCTCCACCATCTTCGAACCAACTCTCCAACCCCTTCACTTTCCTGAAACGGCCCTTCCAACTCTCCAACCCCAACGTGTCACACATCTCACTCTCCCCCCAAACCCTTCCGCGACCCGCGGACCCTGGAGTCTCGGTCGAAGGTCGCGCCCAACTGGGATACCTCGCGGACCGGTCGATGGGCCGACGAGTGACGGGACCCAAAGAGTGGACGAGGCCAGGTTCTTCGGTTGATCGGACGAGGCCGGAGATGAAGAAGCAACGTAGAACTATTAGGTATATACAAGGAGCTTGTTGGAGCATCGAAGACTCAACCGTTTCTCCTTTTTTTGGGAGACAAAGCACTTACCTCGAAATGATGAGTTGAGCTGGTTCTGGGGCCTTGAGCAAATGCCGGCATCGGAACCATGAGCACTTGTTGTTTTTCCATGAGCACTTGTTCGCAGCTATACAAATAGAGGACCATCAAACACAAAGTTGACATCCAGCTTCCCACCCACTTTTCTCCACTCTGTTCTGGCCGTCCGAACTGCGGTTGTTTTGAGCGCTAGCCTTACCGTAGCCCACCCTTTGGTCAATCGAACAAGCAAAAAACAACACATCTCCGGGTTTCTGGACTTTCTTAAAGGCATAGTAGCTTCTAGCCACTAGTAGCTTCTTGCTACTACTAGTATGGCCAGGAACTACTAGTAGCTCCTTGAACCTAGTAGCAATGCCCTTTGTTCCTAGTAGCTTCTTGCTACTTAAGCCACAAAAACCATGCACCCATGGCGCGTGCGCCAGCGTGCGCCAGCGTGACCCAACGTGCGAGCGTCCGGCGCCAGGCCTCTTGGCAGAGTGCTTGTCTAAATTCTCGTCCACGATGCGCTCGCGCCTGCAAAAAGAAGTCAAGGAAAGGCTCTTCGTGAATTGATGATTGGTGATAGGGACATTGACCAAGACATGGTGAGTGAGATTCGGCTTTACTCGCTCTCAGCTCAGTGGTGTCTTCAAGTCTTGCACGGCTGAATGAAAATGGATCAGTCTGTCGAAACTTATGCCACGAAACAAATTGACAAGTAAGTCCCCTGCAAAACTGTCTCGGAAAGGATCTCTCAATGGGAGTAAATGACGCTAGATCCATCCATGCTAGCCAACCCAGTTGGAAAACCCACTGAACTCCGCAACAACACAATTCCTGTCTCTTCCAACCGAACGCCATTGGAAGCATTGGAATCCAGTTCATACTCAAACACTTGTCATAACTTTTTGATGCAAACTTCTCATGCCCATGGAGCCACATCAAACCTCTAGAGACAACCATACCCTCAAAAAGCACCAGCTGAACGCTGGGATCCGCTCTCGGCAAGGACGTGACTCGGACTGCACCGGCCACAGACAAAAAAACATGACCAAACAAGCTAATAGGGCATCTTAACTAACAGCAATGGCCTCCAACCTACTAGCGAAGGCCTCCGACCTAGTAGCTTCTAGCTACGAACGTAGCTTCTTGTTGCTAGTAGGCTCTGCCAGGAGCGCCCCGGACTCGTTCGCGCCCGATCGCTCCGGACGAGACAACGCGGATGGCGTTCTGGGTGTCCCGAACGACATCCGCACGGCGCCCTTCTCCAGGACGCTCTTCAGGTCGTAGCGTCCCGGCGCCGGGATGTCATTCTGGAAGCGGGGCGGAACGGTGAACGTTGAACGGTGCGGAACGGTGCGGAACGGTGAAGAGGAACCGAGAAGAAAACGATGTAAATGCACTGACCAGTGGAATGAACAGTGAACTGACGTGTTTTAGTTCGAAACAGAACCGGCTTTTGCTTCAAAAAGAACGAAGGACGAACGAAGAACTGGAGAAGGACAGTAAAAGGAACGTCAGAGAGACCACCCAGGCAGATGAACATGTGACGAACGCCTGTGATAGCCCATGTGTCCAATAGTCTCAGGCGCCCCAGGACCATGGCCCTAGGTTTAAGGATGAGACTTAAATAGACATAAATAGACAACAAAAAAAGGAAGGTACCAACATAACAAAATATAACAAAACAAAACACCTCATGCAGCATGTACCTTACCTTTGTAAACATTTTCATACATTTTCTCTATTCTAGTGTTTCTTTTTTTGCTCATCCAAAAGGATCCAAACGGCACTTCTCTGAGCCCTCCGCGCCCAGGTGAGCTAAACCCCAAACAAAAACCATCGTCGGCTCAGCTCCTTGAGTCGAATGCACTCGTCCAGGAAGCTGTCGCGGTTCCTCTTGTTGAACTCGCCTGGTGACATGAGGAACGGTGCGGTTTATTCGCGGAGTGACGGAGCAGACCGAGCGTATCCTCGCCGAGTACTCCGAAGTGTCCGCGAGTAGCTTGGAGAGAACAAGGATCGGACGGACATGGGAAGGTTGTGCGTTGGGAAAAAAAGCCGTTTATAGGATTCATATTGGATTTTACTTTATTAGAAACAAGAAGCTACTAGTAACAAGTGCCACGCTAGTAGTAACAAGTGCCTTACTAGTAGTAACAAGAAGCTACTAGGAACAAGTGCATGGCTTCACAAGGATTCATATTGGATTTTACTTGAATATATGTTATGTTTTACGATGTGTTCGTTTTGTCGCATGTTGGCTAGAGGAGTTCTACCATGTTCTGATGGAGCGATCGAGGGAGCTCGGGTTGGTGAGAGGATGCTCAGCCCGAAGCTCTTTCCATTCTGAACCATCCCAGCAAAAAGACCAAAATAGATGAGATGCATAGATGAGATGCCATAGATTTTGTCCAATCTTCAAACCGAGGATAGAACTTCTACTGACTCCATGGCTTTGTCGAAACGCTCTTCTTCCTGCCCAAGGGAAACTCCGTCCGGACACAGTTGACTCAAGGGAAACACCCAGCAAATGAGATTGGTCTCTTGATGTCTGCCTAGTGCTTTCAACTCACTTCAAATTTATTGGTCACTGGTATCATCTCGTCAATCAATGAATTGGTTTAAGGGAAAATCTACAGGAAACCCCTGTAGAATCACCCCCAAAAACTTGGGGTTTCCTGTAGACTTTTCCTTCTAAACCTTTTCTGAAGATTGAACATATCCTTAAACCACCACCCACATGTCTATTGCTGTGACTAGCTTGTGAATGCAACTGCGGACATCGGAAGCAACCGCCTTCTCGATGCTTCCAGCTGGCAACTACCACACAATTACCCGAGTGGAACATACAGCATTCTTGGACTTGTTAAAGGAAAGTGGATTCTGACTCGAGCTCGGGAGAGGTTTGAGGGTTCAGCACACGGGCTGGACTGGCATATGAGGCCACTTGTTGTGGTCCAATTCTGGTCACTCATCAATTCAAATGCAACTCGTCCTGTGCCAAGAGTCCGATGATGGGCTCTTGTTCGGATGATGGGTTCCCTATGGCACAACAGGCTCGGATTTAATTTAGGATTGTTTCTGGTTTTTGTTTGGGATCTTTTCTGTTTTTCGTGTTTCGTGGCAGGCGCAGTACTTTGTGGACCTTGAAGTGCAGATTTCGTGGCAGGTGCAGGACTTTGTGGGCCTTGGAGTGCAGATTTCGTGGCAGGTGCAGGACTTTGTGGGCCTTGGAGTGCAGATTTCGTGGCAGGCGCAGTACTTTGTGGACCTTGAAGTGCAGATTTCGTGGCAGGTGCAGGACTTTGTGGGCCTTGGAGTGCAGATTTCGTGGCAGGCGCAGTACTTTGTGGACCTTGAAGTGCAGATTTCGTAGGTCGATAGATAGATAGATAGATAGGTAGATAGGAAAGAAAGAAAGAAAGAAATAAAGAAAGAAATAAATAAAGAAAGAAATAAAGCAAGCAAGCAAGCAAGCAAGCAAGCAAGCAAGCAAGCAAGCAAGCAAGAACGAAAGACACACAGAAAGAAAAGCAGACAAAAGAAAGAAAAACATAGATAGATAGATAGATCGATAGATCGATAGATCGATAGACAGACAGACAGACAGACAGATAGATAGATAGATAGATATATAGATAGATAGATAGATAGATAGATAGATAGATATAGAGATAGAGATAGAGATAGAGATAGAGATAGATATAGATATAGATAGATAGATAGATAGATATAGAGATAGATATAGATATAGATATAGA
>CAXAMN010025139.1:625556-636025 GCA_963970005.1 Durusdinium trenchii
AGATAGATAGATATAGAGATAGATATAGATATAGATATAGATATAGAGATAGATAGATAGATAGATAGACAGATTTGGGAGCTGTCGTAGCTGGCAAAATACATTGGAATAGTGTAGGTGTCAGAGAAATTCCTACCTATCACAACAGTTTGGTGCAGTTAGCAGAGAAACACCAAAGAGAAAGAGAACTAGCACAGGAGGTATATGTGATTGGTTAAACATTTGTTGCACCGGGGAGTTCACCTCAAACTATTGATTTCGTGGCAGGCGCAGGTGTCGGAGAGCCAGAAGCCACGAAAGCAACGAAAGCCAAACGCCACAAAAGCCACGAAAGCCACCAAAGCCAAAAGCCACAGAAGCCACGAAAGCCACAAAAGCCAAAAGCCACCAAAGCCAAAAGCCACACTAGCCACGGAAGCCACAAAAAGCACGGAAGCCACAAAAGCCACGAGAAACAACAAAACATCCTAAAACAAAACAAAAAACATCCTAAATTAAATGGCCCTCCCACAACGAGTCACTCGTTGGCCACTACGTTCCGGCCACTTGTTCTGGTCAACAAAGGAAGGACTTGTTGTTGCACTACTTCTATGGCCACTACTACTATGGTCACTTGTTGTGATTCTTTTCAACAAAGCTACTAGTAACAAGTGCATCGCTACTAGTAACAAGTGCCTTACTACTAGTAACAAGAAGCTATTAGAAACAAGAAGCTAATATTAAATTTGCACGTCCGCAAAGGATGACACGCACAAAACGAAAGGTGTACCAAAACGGACACTTGAAACAAACCCAACTGAGACGGTTGGAAGCCGCTTTTGCACAAGCCTGAAAAAGGTCTTCAGGCTGAAACCTTCAGGTTATGAGCCCAAAGTTGAAGGTGTAAGACCCAGCTTGAGGAGGTCGATCGCTGGGCCGCCCTGCGCAAGCGGAAGCCATGGCCATGATGGTTCGCCGACGAAGACGGCAACCTGGCGATGATGGAGAAGGGGAAGAAGCCGATCCGGAAGGCCTCCCACTACATGATCGGCAGCTGGAAGAAGAGCAGCTTGCTCTGGAGGATGGTGAAGATGTTGGGGGAGAGGAGACATTGGAAGGCCCGAAGGGACCACCTACGACCTTGACGCCGATGACCCCACTCTTCACGCCGGAGCAGTTGAAGGGACTTCATGAAGTGCAGAGCCAAGCTCCTCACCTATATGCTCAAGTCCCGAGGCAGAGTATCTGGCAGCCTGGTCTGGGGAACAGGTCGCCAGAGGAGGTGCAGAAAGAGAGACCCACGTTCCTACCGAAAGAAGAGGGTTCAGTGGGAGTGCTTCCACAGACGAGTACGACGACGGGGACACCATCACCGGCACTGGTGGGCGACCATGTACCAGATGACCAGCGACGTGGACGAACAAGAGAACCACGGGTACCTGAAGTACAAGAGCCTGAAAGTGACAGCGATGGGCGGCAACCTCCCCAACCTAGAGAGCAATCGGTGGTTCAGATCCAAGGGAACGGGCCTGGAGGAAGAGGTCTACATGTTCCAAGAGGCTTTGGACAAACTGGCCCACCTGGGTACATCATGCCCCATGAAGAGAGGAGGGGACCTATGCCGCATCAAGGAGGATGGCAAGTTCAGTTGCATCCCTATGGCCCTGGTCCACCGAATCCACAGGAGATGATGACCATGTTGGCGATGTTGAAGCAGGAGAATCAGCAACTGCAGATTCAGCAGGCAGAGCTCATGGACGCCATGAAGTACCAGAGGGCAAGCCTGGAAGCCAAGGTCCATGACCTACAACGTGAGCTGGAGCAGCAGGCCTTCAGAACGCCAGAAAGCGATGAGCCTGTGAATCGTCAGCTGGAATTGACGGTCGACGAACCTCTGAGAGAGACAGATTTGGAGGTGGAAAGACGCCGGCTGTATGAGTTGACTCCCATGCAACAGTTCGAGCAGCTCCAATCCTTGATGGGGACGGTCACTCCGGCGCCAGCACAACGAGAGAGGTCGAGATCTCAAGGTCCGAGAACTGCACGTCAGGGAGGAGGTCAACCTGAGGGCTTGGTGGCATCTCGGGCGAAGGGCTTCGAACCGAAGGGAGACAAGGGACCGGGAAAGGTGTGGGTCAGCCAAAGAAGAAAGCCACAGCCGAGCAGCCTGGTCGATCTTCAACTGCAAATGTTCGGGAGGAACAATCAAGAGAGCGCGGTGGTGGCATGGCTGATGCGATGTCTATGCTGATCACCTACCTGGTCGACAAGGACAAGAAGCAAGAAGGACCGGAGTCGGTCAAGCCGGGGACGGCCACACTCCCAGTCCTGGCAGAGCCATCCGACACGGCTCCCATCGACCTTGCTGACTGGCTCACTATGGTGGAACCGGCCATGACAGATCTTAGCGACTCGTCAGGCGAGTGGTGGGAGTTGGTGGTGAGCGAAGCAAGGGCCTGGTACAAGCAGTACATCAAGCTTCGTCCAATTCAGCGGGCATCATCCAAGATCGAGCCGTCTGCTGAGTTGCAAAAGCCGAAGTGGGCTCGAGTGGAGAAGAGGGCCATCAGCATGCTGCTTTCTTCAGTTCCCACGACAGTGAAGGAGGAACTGGTAGCAACGAGGACTTTGTCACCGCTGGGGCTGGTGAGCAAACTCATGGTCCTCTATCAACCAGGGGGTGCTCATGAGCGCACCATCATCCTGCGGCAACTTGAAGATCCGCCAGAAGCAGGGTCGCCAAGCGAAGCCTGCATGGGGCTACGACGCTGGATGCGCTGGCTCAGGAGGGCCACCGACATTGGCCTGAATCTCCCTGATGCGATCATCCTCATGAAGGGCATCAACAAACTTAGCAAGCGGATCCTCACTCAACAACCGGATCTGCAATTCAGATGTGCCTTGGTAAAAAACACCTTGCAGCTTGATACCATCCCCAATGAGGAGACTGTTCGGACGTATGCTGAGCATTTGCTCGCTGAACTTGAACAACTCATGCACCGAGTCCGACCGTCTTCGAGCACTACGAGGCCTGGAAATCAGGGAGGTGGACCATTGGCAGTAAAGGCACTTCAAGGGGAAGATCGAGAGAAGAAGGGGGACTCGCCAACGACATCGGCGAAGGGTCCTTGTCGATATTTCCTCACGGAGTCTGGATGTCGAAGAGGGCAGTCGTGCAAATGGGCACATCAACTGGAGACTGGCGACAAGCAGAACCAGGAGAGGAGGTGCTTCACGTGCGGGGCCACACAACACCTGGCTCGAGACTGTCCGAGGAAAGAGACGGCAAAGAAGGGAGAAGGACCTCCATCTGGCCAGAAACCGAAGCTTCAGAAGCTGCTGGACAAAACCGGTGGTGGTGGAAATGGGACCTCGCGGAGTGAGTCGGGGGCTTCAATTTCTCCTCAAGCAGCATCCTCGCAGTCGGTGACTTCGGAGGCGGTATCGGATACAGCGACAAGAACTGCAGACCCAATCAAGAATGTGCTTGATGAGGCGCACAAGTTGCTCAAGGGCATGAACCTCGAAGAAGAAGGGCAAGATCGTGCAACGGACCTTGGTGCGACGTTGAAGAAGCTGAATCGAGTATGGGAGAAAGGTGGCCCAGAGCTACGGGCAGTCAAGATAGCTCGAGTCCAACAAGGTCGAGAAGGACTTCTGGATTCTGGGGCAACGCACGCTCTGAGGCCCAAGCTCCGAGGAGAAGATCTTCAGAGATATCGCCAGGTGAGGGTGACGTTGGCTGCTGGAGGAGCACAAGACATCCGAATGACAGAAGGGGAGACGCTGGTCCACAACAGTGAGAATGTGGAGCCGATTGTACCGGCGGGAAGGCTGGTTCGCGACCTGGGATGTCGAATAGAATGGGTGGGGGAAGCGTGCACCTTGGAGCATCCAGTCAAGGGCAACATTGACCTCAGGGTTGAAGCTGGATGCCCTCAAATGGACCATGATGTTGCGTTGGACCTCATCAGGGAGCTGGAGGAATCTCGGTCGAGAACGGCGTTGAGGTGCTACCGATTTGGGGAGACTCACAATGACGTCGACTGGCTGGACCGGGTGGTGGCAGATTGTCCGATCTTCGACAAGGTCCCGATCCGAATCAAGGATCGCCTGGTGGACTCTCCAGCAAGGAATCTTGATGTCCTTGGAGTCAATCGACGCATCCGCAAGCGCTGGAGAAATGAGGGTGTGGTGGTTCATCTCTACGCTGGGAAGAATGAGGGCTACGATCTCACAAGGGCTCTCAAGGAGGCTGGCGGAGACACTACGAGATTGTTGGAGGTGGATATCCTTCGAACCCAAAGTCATGACATGTCAAAGGACGATGCAATGTATGCAGCACTGCTACGGATTGCGATGTTGGGCTGGATTGATGCGGTGATCGGTGGACCCAACTGCAGGACCCGCAGTGAGCTACGTCACCATCCAGTCACGGGAATGCCAGGGCCATCGAGATCGTTGGGAAGACCCTGGGGCTTGGACGAGTTGGATGAAGTGGAGAGGGCAAAGTGCCATTTGGACGATGTGCTGCTGTTGCGTATGGTGACGCTCTATGTGGTGGCAAAGCTGGGTCGAGATGCACGATTGTCCCAGGAGAAGAATTCCGCGTTGCTGCCGACGGTCAGGTTCTTGATGGAGCAGCCTGCAGCGCCTCAGCACATGCCGGAAGTGGCATCCTTCTGGAGAACCGAAGAGTGGAGGGTAATGAAAGAGCACCTCAACTTGGACATGGTGACCTTCAACCAGGGTGCCTATGGTGGTATGGCGGTGAAACCTACCTCACTGGCGTTGAACATGGAGTTCATGGTTCCCGAGGATCGGGGCCCGCCCAAGGCCTTCCTGAAGACCAAGCATGAGGTGTCGAGCTCCGAGCTGGCGAGATGGGCCCCAGGAATGATGCGAGAGATCGCAAGAAGCATCACAGTCAACATCCAGAAGAGGCGGGTGACGATGAAGGCCTTGTCTTGGCAGGAACACCTGGCCCAGGGGCATGTGCCGTTCCGCAGAGACTGCGCTGTCTGTCAGAGAGCAGCGGCAAGGGATCGACCACATCGAGCTCAAGGGATAGCGGCTCCGTGCGTGCTGTCGCTGGATCTGACAGGACCATTTGTGCTCGGCCATGACATTGACGGAGACCTCAAGAAGTACCTCCTGGTTGGAGCATACACGTGGCCGGTCATGGAGGAGGCACCATGGGACGAGGTCGAACAGCTCGAGGTGATCCCAGACAAGGACTGGCCTACACTCGAGGAAGAGGAGGCTCTTCGGGAGGTGGAGTATGACCTGGCTCAAGATCTGGAAGCTCATGGTGAGGAGATGTCCTATAGACCTACGTCAGATGAGGGCGAAAGGGCAGGGCGGAGGAGGCGGTGACCAGTTAGAGCCGCTACCTGATCCAGGACCCTGTGAACCCGAACCACCATCGGTGCCGCTCCCAAAGACTCCGGAGGAAGTCGAAGAGCACCAGAAGGCCTACGAGATGATCACGATGTCTATCTGCCTACCACTAGCCTCGAAGAGCGCAGCGGAAGTCCTTGCTGGAACACAAGAACTGTTTGGGATGCTGAGACGCCATGGCTACCCTGTGGCTAGGATTCACACCGATGCTGGCAGGGAGTTTGATAACAACCCGTTCAAGAGGTGGTGCTTGGAGAGGGGGGCTGGCAAGAACCTTCAGTCCTCCAGATGAACACCAATCCAACGGTCGTGCGGAGGCCATGATCGCGTCGATCAAGCAAAGGGTCCGTCGACTTCTACATGCTTCGGGCATGCCCACGAAGTGGTGGCCGGCAGCGGCGAGACATGTCACGGAGCTGGAAAGAAGGAGAAGGGAGAACATCAAGGAGACGCTACCACGCTTTGGACAGCTCATCACGGTGAGAAAGCGAGCTTGGGAGCGAGGAGGACCTTTTGAAGCGACATCCGAGATGGTGACCTACCTGACCCCTACACCGCAAGTGTCCAAAGGGCACGCGGTTCTCACGGACAAGGAGAAGGTCAAGGTAGTGAGCTACTTGATAAAGGATGTCAAAGAGCCTAAGCCTGATGAACGAGACTTGGTCATGGAGGAGGTCCATATCCAAGACGACCCTGTACGGCTTCGCTGGAGGTTGAGAGAGAAGACACCACTGGCATGCATACGGGGAGAAGAAGACCTACGGAGGGAGGAGGATCGTCGAATGCTCTTTCAGGCCGTCTATGAGGAGGAGGGTCACTTGCTGGGAGCTGCTCCAAGAGAAGTTCCTCCGTTGAGCCGAGGTCTGGTTGCTCTACGACAAGAACAGGTGGCATCAACCCAACGACTCTTGGAAGACGAGATTCTCCAAACACGGATCGTACCAAACGATGAGGTATACAAAGACCGGAACCTTTGGCTGGAAGCCATTATGAAAGAGATCCAGTCCTTGGAGGGCAAGAAAGCGATCCGGCGATTGACTCCCGCAGAAGTGGCCTATTACCAGAGAGAGCATGGAGACAAGGTGGAGGTGGTTCCAGGGAAGGCCATCCATGCGGTGAAGGCCCCTGACGGACGAAGGAAATGCCGCCTGGTGGTGTGCGGGAACTACCTGAAGGGAGCTGGAAGAGGTCCTGGAGACCGTTCGGAAGCAGCTCAGCTCTATGCAGGTGGGGCGGACACTACATGCTTGAGGACCTCATTGGCACTGGCCGCTTCGCGAGGCTGGCAGGCGGCTAGCCTGGACATCAAGACTGCCTTCTTGAACGCACCTCTACGAACACTTCAGGAGAGCAGCCGTAAAAGGAACCTCGCCTTGGAAGACGCTCATGGACGACTTCAAGAGGATCAAGAAGAAGATGGAGGAGGTCACGAAGGTCGAGAAGGGGCAATCACGGAAGAGCGGCAGGAGGAGGACCTCACCAAGAGGAAGCGCCTGGTGCTCATGCTCCCCCCCAAAGATCCTCGTTCGACTGGGATTGGTAAAGGAGGGGGAAATGTGGCTGGTGGAAAAGGCTCTGTATGGCCTACGTGAGTCTCCAAAGCTTTGGGGGGACTACAGGGACATCGAGATCAGCCAGATGTCCTTTCAGGCGAACTCCGTCACCTATGAGTACCAACAGAGCTTCGCGGAGGAGAACTTGTGGTTGGTGCGCCGGAAAGATGCCGGAGATGGAGACCAGGTTGAGGGACTCGCCTTGGTGTACGTGGATGATGTGATGCTCTTCGGCACCGAAGAGATTGTGAGGGCAGGGCTCCAGAGCTTTCGAAGGACCTGGGAGACGTCCGAACCTACGTGGGTGGGAGATCGTGAACCAGTTCGGTACTGTGGAATGGAGTTGAGCCGAACTGAACAAGGAGACTTCTTTGCCAATCAATGTTCCTACTTGAGGGAAGTGGTTCGGCGACATGGCATGGAGGACCTTTGCAGCGCTCAGATGATGAAGGAATCCCAGGAACCCGAGGATGAGCTGGATCGCACGCCCTTGCAGATCCGAGAGGCACAACAACTCGGAGGAGAACTTTTGTGGCTGGCAACGAAGACGAGGCCGGACATTGCCTACACGGTCAGCCGAATCTGCTCAGCGACGAGCCGGGCTCCGAAATGGGCGGTCCAAACCGCATACCAGCTGATCAGGCACTTGAATGCCACGCAGGGCCTGGGCTTGTGGTACCGAAGAGACGCCAACTTCATACTGGAGTCAGTGAGTGATGCCTCCTTCGCTCCAGGAGGTGCTCATAGCCATGGCTGTGTGATCACGACGGTGGCCGGAGCACCGGTGGCATGGAAGAGCTGCAAGCAGCCGTTCCCCGCCCTTTCAACGGCGGAAGCCGAACTCATAGAGGTCATCGAAGCTGTAGTTGTGGGGGACAGCATCGCATGTCTGGTTGATGAGATGGCGAAGGACGTCCCGAAGTTCCTCAAGTGCGACAACACTGCTGCAGTCTCAATAGCAAGTTGTGCAACTGGAGCGTGGCGTACAAGACACTTGAAGGTCCGGGCCGCCCACCTCAAATGGAGGATCCAGTCTGGTCAATGGGAGCTGAAGTACCAGCCTGGAAGAGAGCTCATCGCGGACATCGGCACAAAGGCGTTGCCAGTAGCTCGGATTAATGAGCTGAGACAGCGGATGGGGATGTCATGGCAACCTGACTCAGTTGACGAGGTGCATGAGGAGGACAAGGGCATTGTCGCACCTCGTGCCATGAAATTGGTCGCGAAGTACCACTTGGAAAAGGCCATGAGGCTTGTCGTGGTGCTGTCGGCCCTCAAAGAAGTGCATGGAGCTATGGCGGAGAATGTCACCAAGAACGTTGATGAGAATGTGGAGGGTGACCAGATCTTGTACCTCCTCAGCGTCATGATGATGTTGCTGGGAATGGTGCTCATGAAGGTCATTCAAAAATGCCGCTTGCATTGGAACCGGGTGGAGGACGATCCGGCGACGCGTAGAGTGAGGGTCTCTCGTTTGGCTGGTCAATCTTCTTCCGGGACAAGGACTTCTACCAGACCTCAAGGAGGAGGAGATCGAGAACCACGTCAACGTGATGGAGAATGGCAGCAAATGAACCATGGGGGGCAGAGTGCTTCATCCTCATCACCAAGAGGTACCAGGATGAGTGGAGGCATTGAAGATGGACATCAAGGGAGACCCGATCCCGCGCTGAATGAGCCACAGGAGGAACCGCCGAATCAAGCTGACCTACCTGGAGGGCATCATCTGCAGATCACCCTGACTGGGAGGAGGAGGCGATTCCCCAATGAGCAACGTGGAAGATCTGGTTCGCGGAGTCCAGCAAGTGCTTCCATAGACAGCAGAGCTGCAGGGGATTGAGGAAGGCCAACCGAGTTCATGAACAGCCGGTGTGTGGAGCCTGTCAAAGGGCCACCAGAGGCCAGAGAAGTCTTCGAGAGACGAGCTTCATCTATGAGGACCAGCTCGGCAACTTCCACACCGATGCTCGGTGCAATGCGGTCACGGGACCGATGACTGAGATCCGACAGTGCAAAGTCTGCGGATCCTGAGGCGGCTTGAGCCTAGAGCTCGCTTTTTGGAGGTTGGTCTACTGCCAAAAAGGGCAGAGACCAAGGAGGAGTGCACGTCCGCAAAGGATGACACGCACAAAACGAAAGGTGTACCAAAACGGACACTTGAAACAAACCCAACTGAGACGGTTGGAAGCCGCTTTTGCACAAGCCTGAAAAAGGTCTTCAGGCTGAAACCTTCAAAATTAGTTTAATGTGTATAGTTTAATTCTAATAGCTTTTTTGTTACTACTAGTAAGGCACCTGTTACTACTAGCGTGGCACTTGTGAAATCCGTGGGGAAAGTCGTGAACTTTACTGTCACCGGCCGCCTCTTCGGTCGGTCGGGCTGTCGCCGCGTCGCCTCCACTCGGCTGATTCAACCGGTCGCCGTTGGGCAGAAGGATGGTGTCATAACCTCAGCTCGCTGGTGGGTCTGGTTGCATCAGGTTTTTGTGGAGGAATATGGAAAAAGAATGAAAGACCTATAATGCACCTCAGAGACCTCCAAGTCGGATTTGTTTACCAAAAAACGTTAAAGGTAGTGTCAGTCTAATACGAGTAGTGCTTTTGGAGGGTTCACTGACGACTAGACATTCATCCGCTTGGAAGGGTAGATGATGGATTCATCGAGGAACGTGCCGTTCGCCTTGTCGGAAAAAACCAGCCCAAGTAGTCTGGTCCCGAAGCAAAATCGATCGGGCTTGGTGAGAAACCGGTTCGGGTCCATGATCTGGGTCATACGAGGTCAAACGTTGGGGGTAATGAACGTTTTCGTCGAGAAAGAGGCAGCACGATTCTGAGAACAACCAACTGAGGCGAGCAAAGCCCGCCGAACACTTGCCGACAAAGAGACCCTCTTGTTTAAGCCTACTCGACTGGAGTCACAAGATTTCAGGTACCTTTTAAGGTACAGTACAAAAGTTGGATCTTCAACCAACTCTTCCATTCCCAGGTTGGAGGCGCTATGAGGCTGGAGGCCATCGCTATTAGGCTTGGAGGCCATCGCTACTAGGTTCCATTCCCAGAAACATGCTATTCCACTCTATTCCACCCTCCCTGGCTGCTGCCCAAAGTGACTTCCAGGAGCCGGGTTATGCCGCGTTCCCTGGCGGGCGAATGGCTGGCTCGGCGGGCGAATGGCGCTGCTTCTGTTTCGCACTGCTTCGCTTCGCTGGGGAACCTGTGAAAGGATGTGAAAGGAACCCTTGCCTGATTTTCATGGAAGAATTCAGCTTTTCCGAGGCTACGCGTTCTTCAAAGAGGTGTGCGTTCTTCGCACTGGGCTGTTGAGATGAGTTTTGAGGGACTGAAGCAAACCGAAGCGAGTTTGGGTCTGAATACCTGCCAGTTATCCAGACGTCTGTCGCAGCGGGTCGCAGCGCTTTTGTCCAGGACGTCTCATTCTCCAGGTTCCCTGCGAGTCCTATCATGACTCGTTTTACCCGCATGGTAGTGGTGGATGGATGGATGGATGGATGGATGGATGGATGGATGGATGGATGG
>CAXAMN010025139.1:636035-701184 GCA_963970005.1 Durusdinium trenchii
GGATGGATGGATGGATGGATGGATGGATGGATGGATGGATGGATGGAGTAGTTCATGAGTCATTGGAAGTTCGGGGTTTGGTACTGTTCAAAAGAACAAGAACATGAAAAACAGCATGCCATCGCATGGGGGCCCAAGCACTTGCTGTTTTGGGGGTGAAACATGTCAACTGGCCAAGCTATCCCACAGTTCAGCAACTGGCCAAACCTTGTTGTACTCCCAGAACTTCTACCTCAGGCTACTAGTTTCAATATGTTTCAATCAATTCCGTGTCTTCAATACGTTTTCAATCTTTTTCATGTCCTCATTGCGTACTTAGACTTAGAGCATCTTAGAGCACTCGAGATTGACTGCGGCATCCTCCAATCCTCGGCACGTCGGGACGTTCCGTTTTCCACAGCCGCTGCGGACGCTCGTTGTACGTACCGGGGCTTCCGACGCCACACCCACACCTAAACCTCCTGCCACGAGAGAATCAAGTAAAACAACCACTAAACGCCGCCGTCCGTTCTTTTTGGTCTCCTCCATTCACAACCAGCTTCGTCCGGCTTACGGCGGCCTTAATGGCTTCATCCACCAAACCAGGCACCTGGCGTGCGGGCGTTCGTCGGCGCGGTGCTCGGCGCGGTGCCCGTCGCACGGGGCGACTCGGCGAACGTCCCTGCTTGGAGAAATGGCTGGGTGTGTCTGATCAGTGAAGACATGGCCCAGAAACGGGTGGAAGATGTTCGGGACTGGGAATCATCGGATCAAGGAATCATTTGTCCATAAAGGGTGGCAGCGGATGATGCTGGGAATCCCTGCAGCAATGATGAACCTTCACCACAAATCACAAATCGAATCGAATCCTCTTTCTTTGGTGAAACGTCTTCTTCAGTCCATCGCTGCTGTCGCTGCTAGGATAGACGAGCACGAAGAGACCCACATGTAACCTGAAAATATCTGAACATGGACCAGACTGGAAGATTCGCTTCCTCCACAAAGCAGTGGTTCAGAACGTGGTTCTCAGGTTCCAATATTTATCTTCCCGGGCGTCAACCCAAATCATACAAACGGGGATCCACTGTGAGTCTGCTGGAACTATGTCGGCCTCAAGAAAGCCCAGCAGATCTGAGTTCATGCGACGGAAAGAAAAACAAATGAATCACACCCACATGACACCCGACCAATGAACCAAAAAGGTTCTAGAAATGCCAAAGAGATGCCATGGAAACCTCCATGAAACCAAAGGTCCAAAGAAATGCCATTCAGAACCCTCTTGAACACCTCCCACGCCAACTCGCGCCCAGGAAAAAACCCACCGAACGCCACGTCTCGCGACCATGAACACCTCCAGCGCCGCGCGGAGCGCGACCGGCGCAGGGCACCTTGGACTTCCCGATGCGCGCCGCCGGCAACTCATGGAGGCAGGTGGGAGGCGCCTGGGATGGGCAACTCGAGTTCGGAGCGATCGGATGCGAGGAGTGCGGCCAGGAGTGCCATACTGCTCGGAACAAGAGGACGCTACGAACGGCAGCAAAGGGGCATGGCTACTAGAAACAATTACTCCAGATGGTGGAAGATATGTGGAATATATGCCCCAGTCTCCTACATTCAGGCACGTGGAATATATGATTCTCCTACCTTCTGGAACTGCGGACATTTGATACACTCACAGTCCGACCCTGCAAAGCATGCCGATGCAAGTCGGGCGACCCGGCAAGTCGGCTGGGCTTTACATCGATGTGCATCGATAACAACATCGTTGACCACTGGTAGCCATGTGCTGGTCTATCCTAGTAGCTGCGTGTGAAACTCACACGACGTGTGTCAACAAACATGTCATGGCCTGGTGTTGAAGTTAATCATGCGTAATCCAGCTTGCACTTAATCCGGCTGCCATCTTTTGCTCCTTACCCAGGGTCTTGCCTGGCAGGTTTCAGTCTACATCTACCTCCATCCAGTGAGTTGTTCACAGGAAAGATGTTCCCTCTTCATACTAGTAAGAAATTGGATGATTGGTCAGACTACATTCTAACTGTTAAGGTGCATGAAATCTGCAAAGAGAAACCAAAGCACCCCGGACTTCCGTCTTCGTCAGGTTGGACCATTTCGGGCGACTCTTCCTACAAAGATATACGCCCTGGACGATTAACATATATGGAACCTCAAAACGTAGAGAAAAACAGTCTTTTCAAAGGTCCATGTTCAGGTTCCATGTTACCAGTCATCGGTTTTTCCAACACTTTGGCGCTGCTTGGGTAGACTTTTGTGCGAGCTGGTCTTTGCACGAGGAGGCGCCAAGAAACAAGCTCGAGTCAGCCAAATCGACCACATGACTTGGGACACGTGCCACCGGTACGCTCACTCGCCTCATAGGTTCCAGGACCAGGTTGGATGTCCCGCAAACAAAGGCCTCGACAAGAACGTAAATGATCAGAAGCTCAACATAGCTCAACACACCCTTCAATAGGACCCCCATACGCATCTATATGCCTAGATTCCCTTTGAGGTTCAACATGGAACCATCACTATCATGACTATCATCACTGCTCAGGTCTCTGAGTCTGCTCAGGACATCAGAAAATGATGCATGTGTTGATCAGGATGACACAGTGTTGGTGATACCTGGATCTTCCGACGCCATGCAACATGTCTGCCGAACTTCATCTATATAACCAGCCAAGTTCAGCAGAAATGTGGCATGGCATCGTCCGAAGATCCAGGGTGGTTGTATAGATGAAGTTCGGCAGAAATATGCCGAAATGTTTGCACAGTTGGACGATCCAGTCATCATGATTTGTCCATGGTGCCAAACACGTCGGGTGGGTCATGGCACTCGGATTGACCCCGGTCAGACCGAAGATGAACAGAATGGACTAAGCAAGGAGGCGAACCGGGCGCGAAGCAACCAATCGGGTTTGGTTTTGAGGGCCTGGACCCCTTGTGTCGAGTCCAACGCCTGCGATGGAGAGCCCATTCGGATTCTGAGGGCGAGGTGAAAAAAAGGGCTTCAGGTTCTGACCCACAGCCATCTCGATGATGGCGCCTTTGACTCATGGCTGCGTCACGTGCTGATCCACACGTTGGAGGCTTGTCGCTCCTGGGCCTACTTTTTCCCGCGGACCTGCTTGGCTCCCGGTTCTGTCGATGGGGTGCATCCCGTTTTCATCACTTCATCCGTGAACGTGCCAGTGGGCACACGGCAGTGACAGCTGTACGGTTGCCAGGTACTACCAGTGTCGTCACGACAAACAGTCCCATCACCTTGCCAGCTCCGTCCGGGCGTCGATTGCTGTTCTGGCCCCGGCTTGGCTTTGGCTGAAAACGGAACCTGGAAACGAGTAATTAGTCTTCACCAGCTACCAGGACCTTCCAACAGGTCTCCTTTGGAGGCTTTTGTAGACTTAAAAGCCGCAGGTGGTGACCTGTGAAGTCGGGTCCTGGTAGAGAAGATTTACAAGGAAAATCAAAGATCACCTCAAGCAAAACCAGGAGATCGATTCGCTTCCCTTCCTCGTCCCCCGGTGAGATTCTTCGGGCTTCTAAGGTGGGCCACGTTCTTGACAGTACCAACCAGGTCGGCCGGAAGGCATGTAGACTCTTGATTAATAAACGCACCGTTTGAATTGGACATCCTCTTCATATGGGGGTGATCAATCAAGAGTCTACCAGAACCCTCCAACAGGTCACCACCTACGACCTCGTCTGTCCCCATCCACGGCATCCAATCGAATTGTTCAACGCCCGGGCACCGTCCCGGTGGCACCGTCGACGCTACCGTCACGTCTGAGAAGCCCAGTTCACACTGGGTTTCTCGACCCTGAAGAACGGACCCCGTGGAAGACCCGAAATATCCTCCTACAACAATCTATACCTGGATCTTCCGACGCCATGCCACATGTCTGCCGAACTTCATCACCAAATAACCAGCCAAGTTCAGCAGACATGTGGCATGGCGTTGGAAGATCCAGGTATAGATTATAAGATGTTTTCCTCAACGGTGCCATGTTCATCTGCAAAGCACTTCACTTCCTCTTCGTGTCGGCTCTCCGTTTGAGGACCGGCAGCGACCGACCAGCGACCAGGAGGACCGGCAGAGCTTCGGACCGGAGGACCCTTCGGCAGAACTCCACCGAATCGGTCCACATGCAGTGAGAGTCCGTCCTGGAAAAGGACGAACATGACGAAAACTGCACCCTGGTCGGAACGAATCCATCCATTTTTTTATACCGGGTGTGTGTGTGTGTGTGCAGTTTTCGTCTACTCCCCGGGTATATAGTGGATGGATTTTGTCCGACCAGGGTGCAGTTTTCGTCATGTTCGTCAAAGACATCCAAGTTCTGGGCTTGCCAAGCAGCACCACACGCTTGTCTTGCACGTGCACTTCCGACCAACACATCCCGCCCATGTCAGTTGAGCACCAGGCAGTTTCCGTCGACCATCATCCACTTGCGAACAAGGGAGACCAGTTGCCCGTGCGCAGCCGAGCAGAACGGATCTTGGACACAAGGACGACAATGGCGCCGAGCAGTTGCCATCGAAACGAGATCACGTTGAAAGAACGATCACATGAAGGTCTTGCGAAGCGGTCGATGCGCCGATTGGTCTTGGAAGCTGGTACGATTGAAGATTGTGGGAGCCCCTCAGTGTTTGTCGCCAGGGGGTCCACTGCAGTTCGGTGAGTCATAGACATGAACCTGATCTCCCTCTGGTGACCTCCACATGATCAAATTCTTGAGAAACCAATGCCCCACAAAAGGACACCATGACCGATCCCATCTGTCCTGTGAATCACGCACGATGCGCGCGAAAACACCAAGCGCCTGCGAGCACTGCGCAAAAAAACACTTCCGCCCCTCACTCGCTCGGTCCCTGAACTCATGCCCTGTCTGCCCGAGCCTCGAGATCCCCGTGTGCTCTCCACCTTCGTGTTGCGGCCCTGCGACAATGCACGGTCTGCAGATGTTCCGTGCGGATGGTCTGTGGATGATGCTGGGGATTTTTTTGGGGGGCCAGATCATGTTTAGGAGTTTAGGACTGCAATTGCTTCGGTGTGGAAAGGGCCATCGGTGAATTATGGTGACTTTGGCTGAAGAACGTGGTCTAGTCTCTGTCCCGCTACTCACCGAGTTGGCTTGATGCCCATGCTTCAACCTCTGCTCCCAGCTTCTCGACATCCCAATGCATTTCTCTTGGAATAAAAACGGAAGGTTGAGCCACTTAAAGGGGAGAATTGGAATATATTGGAAGGATTCTCTGAACTATAGTAAATGCCAGGGGAATCACTCACATTTGTAGACCTTGTTGCTCGAACCAAAACGAAGGAAAAAGAAGCAAGGCTGAGGGGCGCAACAAATATCTCACAAAAAATCACTGTTAAAGAACATCACTGAATTGAAAGACAATCACTGAAGTAAGCTTAAGATCATTGCTGACTTTCTGTTCATAGTATATAGTCAAAAGAACTGGAGATCCACAAGTTCAGTTTTGGACCAGGAACACTCGATTTGAAAAATCCAGGTTCCATGGGTAGACGCACAACGGAAGAAAATGCCTCGAGTGTAATACTTTCGCTGATGTTCAGGTTGGAGAATCGTCTTTGGCGATGGGTCTTCTGACTGAATTGAACATTCGAACTGAGCAGAAAAAAGGGGTCCTTCGTCGTGATGGTTTGAAGGGTCAAAGGATGTAGAAAGAATCGAAGACTTATCACCAAATGCTGAACTACCACAGACTTGCAAAGAATGACAAACCATGCCAAGAGTCCTAAAGCAAACACACTTGTTCACCTCATAGCTTCCTCATGGCTTCTTAAGATTTTGATAGTTATCTACATGGATGGAAGCCCCAAGAACTAAGCTGGTGGCCTTCTTGCTGGAGTCAACAGGTGTTCGCCAGCAGCCGGCAATCCACCTTGGCCCTGGCACCATGCAGCGGCGCCTTGCGCTGGTCCAGCAGCTGATCCTTCAGCGCCAGAAGCGTTTCGATGCGCTCCACGTTGCCTCGGTGAAGGCGGAGCGGCAAGGCCCAGCTGTGGTGGCGCCCGTGCCGGCGGGCCCAGCGGAGGCCGGTGCGGAGGTTTGCCGCCGAGGAAAGGGGGGAGAGTCTGTGAGCAATGGCCTCCAACTATATTAGACCTTTCTTCCTTTTCATGTTGTTTTGTTTCTAAGAGCGATGGCCTCCAACCTAGAAGCAATGGCCTCTAACCTGAGAGTCTGCGGAACTTCTGGGAGAAGGAAAATAAAAACTAGAAGAAGGGCATCCTGGTGACGCTGTTTCGGCACAACACCCGGACCGTGCTGTTTTCATCAGATGGATCGTGATTGTAATCCAGTTTCCAGCCTATCAGGATTCCACTCTTCAGCATCAGTGTGTGGTTTCAGGCCATTCAGGCCATGGTGTGGTGAAGGCATCGTCGTCGTCCATCCGTCGTCACCGGTGAAGCCATCCGTCGTCACCTCCCCTTTTCAGACAGGCTCCGCTGGAGACTAGCTCCCAGCTGTCACCCTAGCCTTTTCGGCTCGGGACCACCGTGACAGCACGACGACCGGCGCTCGGGACCGGTGCCGGTGCGAACGAAGGGCATTTTGGTCTCAACTCACCAAATCGAACTCCCAGGCATGGTCACCATCCATTCATTCCACCGGGTGGAGCTTTCGGACCCCAAACCAGTTTCTGTTGGCGTTCCACTCCCAAATTCTGCATCACTCCAAAGGGCTGTGAATCTGTTCCCGCAGCTCTTGACGCCTACGCCGACGCACGAGGACAGCGCGGACGCGCGTGGACGACCGTGGGGGGGGTTGAGCACCCCTCCGGTGGCAGAGGATTGCATGTCATTCGTGGAGGACAATCACCAACGCTGCTGATAGCAGATAGCAGCTGATTTCTTCGAGGTTCAAAGATTTCCAAGAAGTCGCACCACAAAAAGCAGGTGTTGAAAAAGGCAAGCATCGGGTTGTGAATCATTTTACCCTCCTTGGTGGTCAGGGTTTCCACCACTGTGCTTTGCATGTTTCGCAAAACCAAAACCATTAGATTTCCAGACTTGTCTTCTGAAGCTCATCTTGAGGACAAGCTTTCCCAGACTTCTGCCCCACACATCTTCAGTCAAATGTGTTTCTAGACTCTTACAAGCTGAGAGCTTCTTGCACCATGTCAACCAACGTTCCCGAACTTTGGCATCTACTTCCCAGATCTGATAGGTCTTGCTCACCACCCACTAGGATGCTGGAATTTCACCACTATGACTGGGTTCTATGACTGGGTTGCTGGATGTCACCATGTCAGGTCTTGGTCCACTACTATAACTATATAACTAACCTCCTTTGGCTTCGACACATGTCACCAGGGGTCTTCAGGGGTCTTCTCCTTCAGTTTCCCTAGAACATATATCAGGTATTATAAGGTTAACCTTTTGCTACCTGTTCTTGTTTAGTGGGGAAGCCTATCCCTCAATAAAGGTTCTTGCAGGTTGCCCACTGGCTGGGTAGGAAACGCAGTGCAGCGCAGACCGCACAGTCAAGATCCCGTCTTTTGGCAGCTCAACTGGCGCGATGAGCTGGGCGAGACCCGCTCGTTCCGCTCGTCGCGTTCGGGGAGTCTGGAACGGTCCGTCATAGACTCGGAGACGAAGGAAAAGGAGTGCTGGAACGCTTTGATGTGTCACATCTTGGAAGGCCAGGTGACTTTCGGATCTATATCAAACATCATGTTGCTTTTGGGTTCATTCCGAGAGGAGCTTGTGGGTCCTGGAGAAGGGAATTCCAAGCTAAGACGTTGATCACAAAGAAGCGAGGCGGCTTCTCCCCTCGAATGCTGGGCTTCCTTTGACTTTCTTCCGCTCTTATTCCACGGCGGGTTCCCCCCCTTCCTCGCCAACGGTTAGTTGCGCCTGTAGCCATCCACGCGATCGATGCGGCTCTTGGCTTCGCGAACATCCATCAAGTGCAAGTGCTGCTCCTGTGATTCGCGTTTTTGGAGTTGGGAGGGCACCACCTTGGCTCTCCACCATACCAAACCGCTCTCGAAGCAAAGCGCCAAACCGCTAACCGCTAACCGCTTCCCACCGCGCCTCGCTGCGGAGCTGCCGTTGCTTCTGCTCCTCCTCGCGACGCTTCGCCACATTGTCGATCTTCACCTGTTCCGGGAGTGCTTGCGGACGTTTTCCGGCGGCAGTCATCATTTTGAGTCGAACTATATAGTCGAACTCATGACGAGTTTAGTGGAGAACTTCATCGGCACTCGTTTGACTTCCTTCTTGGCGCTGCCTTCGGTGAAGAACCACATGCTTCCCCCTTTCTCGAGACCGTCGACCCGATCCCTCAGCCGATCGGACGAATTGGGGGCGGGCGGTCCGTCCAGCCTTCGGGGGAAAGCCCAGTGCGAACGGTTTCCGTTGGGCGTTTACGTACTGTTCCAGAATCGAAAAGGCATATATCCGATTTGGCGGTTGTTCTCGAAGAGGATCTACATCCAAATCAACTCAGGTGAAGTTCCGAAACCACTTTGGAGGAAGTAATTCTCCGGTCGCAAGGCAAAAATCCTTGGCTTCAGACGTTAGGCATCAAAGGTTTGTTCTGGCTCTGAAGATTCAGAATCACGGTCTTTCGTGGCGGAATCTGCCTTCTCAAAAGCTAGTTGTGCTTTGGTTCGACCACACCTTCGACCAAACACACCTTCGACCACGCACGTAAAAGCCCGACAGTCGGCTCCGGTGAGCCTCAAGTAGTGTCTAGTGTGCTTCATCCCAAAAAGCCTGCTGTTTGCAGGAAAAACGTCTGAATAAAACGGCCAGGTCCATGTCTACGTCTACAGAGTCATGTCTCCAGTCCCCTGGACGAACTCTCGGTCCACCGGGTCCTGGCGGACCTACGCCGTCGTTCTGACGGAGCCTCGATGTCTTGCAGGCGCTTCTCGCCTTCCAAGCGGCGCTCCTGCCGACGCGACACACGACGCCCTTGGTGCGGACGGCGACGGACCGAGGACGGAAAGATGAGAAGATGAGATGGCGGCTTGCTTAGGCGGCTTAGATGGCTGGTTGAGGTGGTCCACTGTTCTTTCCTTCATGTTGCCGTGCTCAAATTTTGGGGCAGAAGTGTTTAGCTCAGTATGGAGGAATTCGAGTTCTAGGGGGCACATGTTGCAATCAACTCTGACAATATCACCTACAACTGGACGGCACAGGACAAACATGAAAATCGGCAGAAAAAGCTCACATTGTATGACTCATTGTCTTTTCGGGCCCTGACTGAACTGTGTCGCAAGTCACAATGTTGCCATATAGATCTGGACACACAGGTCTCAAAACACGGTGTCTCCAATCCCCAGCCATGATGACTATAAGACCCACCCCAGAAAGTTCCCTTCACAGCTGAATTACCGGTCCCTGAACTGGATTGCTTCGACTCCGATCGGTCCAAATCCCCATCCGAGTGTCGTGGGATGGAAGCAGCGCCAGCGTTTTCGTCGAAGACATGTGCTTCATGGCTTTCATCAGCAGCTCACTGGTTTTTTGATTTGAGGAACATCGAAGATGCTGCTTTACTTGGATTTGCTTATCAACTAACTGGGAAAAAAACAAAGGATTCATCGGAAGGGGAGACTCTACCCATTACTGATTTACGCCCCGAGCACCGGTGTAGGAACTCTCAGCCCACCGCGCGGCCCGCCTCTTGCAAGAGCTCGGTCTTCTCCTGGTGGGATCCCCCGGGTCGTTGGGAGAATCCCAAAAGAAGCCAACCAACCAACATCGGAAACAACTAACCAATTAATATCAATTAATTAATCAACTATCCAATTAACATAACCAAGTAACCAACTAACCAACAAACTGCCAGCCTACGCCTACGGGATCCTAAAACCAAACAAAACCAACCAACCCACATCAACAAGGCACCATCCCACGGCTTTTGTTTTGTGGGATGATGACCAATCCCATGATTGCGTTAAGAGGTGTTCGGAATCCTGCCCCAACAAACCTCTCCGAGATCCGTGTTTCGTCGTGTTGGGAATCCCACCAACCTCGGTTCCAGGTCGGATCATGACAGCTCAAGGACTTGGACTTGAGGACCTCCCAGCACCCGCATGCACCCGCAATTCATCGGACAAGGATCTTCTGGTTCTGTGCCGAGTTCCTGGTGGGTTCCCAGTTCTGCGCTCGATGCCAAACCCCGGAGCTGGGGCGAGGTGCTCCACGGTCGCAATCTTGTAGATAGGCTAAGCTGGAGCGGCCAGCCTTTTCTTCTACAGAATGAAAAAGGAAGGATGACGCACCCCATGTTTGGGGATGCCAGACACCTGCTAATTGGTGACTACGACCTGAATCCTCCCACAGCTCACCAATTGAGACTGGGTCGCAGGCCCAAAAACCCTCTAGAAGAGACCTGGCAGGGATGCTAGTGTTAGTTGGTTGTATAAGAGAGAAATAGGGAGAAAGTGTCCCAAAACTGCAGGGCGCGCCTTCATCTGCAGGACGCGCTCACGGAAGATGGCCGTCTTCTCCAGGTTCAGCACCTTTCGCTCTTCCATGAACCTGTCGAAAACAGCAGAAGCAACCAACCGTGAAGGCCAGGAAGGGGTGTTTGTTCGAAGGTGCCGCCAGGGATGTCGGGATATTTGTTGAAACCAACTGAATCATGTTCAACAAAATTTACAGGGAAAGATAGGGTACCTGGACCAATATATGGGTTGGGTTGTGAGCTCACAGGTTCTGTTCTGGTGCAGATCTTCTTCCTCTTCTCGGAACGAGGCGTCCAAGTCACGCCCGTCACGCCCCAGACGTGCATGGAATCATCCGTGAAAAAAGAGATTCAACAAGCCCTACAATGCCCTACAAATCCAAGGACTAAGTTAAACCTGGTCCTTGATCTCATTGAGTAGTTACTGGCTTTGCATGACCGGACCCAGTCAAACGAGGTCTGTAAGACCTTTAGGGATGTCTCTCCCTCCCTAGAGAAAAGCGCAAAAGCTAATAGAGCATCGATTAGAATATGTGATATACTCTTAATAATCTTAGTTAAGGAATCCACCCTAGGTGACCGTCAAGTCTAGTGCAGAATTGCTTTACCTACTGGTCTAATAAGTCTGAGCAACAGGTACACCAAAGGAAGGTAAGAAGAAAAATATTCGTAGATATCACCACTGACCTGTGCAGACTGAACGGTGCTAACTACCCAATCTTCAGAAGCTCGGCACCACGCCGCTACGCCGGTCATCCAGGCCGACCGGCGGCCGGGACGGCGCCTGGCGAGCCGCTCCTCCTCCGCGAGCATCTCTTTGGCATAGGACGCCTGAACCCCGCGAGGGGCGAGCCGGGCGAGCCCAGTGCGACTGGCGACTGGCGACTGGCGACTGGCGAGGTGCGCGAAGTCGTCAGCGACTGGGCGTCGGGACGCGACGGTTGGGTCGTGCAAGGAGGACGGTGGATGTGGTGGGTGAAACCGAGCGAACACGAATTCGGTTCCGACTGGGGCAGATCGATTTCGTTCGGACACTTCCAGCGACCATGTTTTGGTTCGGGGGGACGAAGCCATGGTACCACTTGACTTGGATCTCCACAGTTCCGTGGAGCACCCACCCGAAAAAAACATCAATTCTGTGTGCACAGGACTCATTTTCTGTGTGCACAGGAAATCCTTCAGGTTGTTGGATATTCATTGATATTCATTGGGAACACAGGGTCGGAGGTCGCCACCTGTTTCTCTTGGTGGTCCTTCTCGAGCTTCTCCTGTAATTCCTGACAGCCACTGACAGCCACAAACGCAGAAGTGACACGAGGTTTGGTGCTGATCCACTTCGATCCTATCAGAGTGTTCACTCCACTCCCTGAAGTCATCATGGAAGTGGAGTTCACCACTGGACATGTGTAGAGGACAAACATGTCGAGTCTGAGCGGCCATGTTCCACTTGCCATGATGTGTTGCACTGCAAATGGAAATCCCATGTCATAGAACTGGGAATCTGGAGGAGTGTTCTAAGACAAACCCAAAGAGGAGTTCTCCTGTGTCGGTTTTTCTATCCAACACCGTACAGCTGCACAGGAGCCTCCGTTCTCCTTGTGAGTTCGGCATCAAAGAAAACCTGAACTGTATGAAGACACCCTGAGAAGAGGGTGGAGGCCATCGCTAGTAGGTTGGAGGCCATCACTACTAGTAACAAGAAGCTACTGGTAGCTCCTGGCCATACTACTAGTAACAAGAAGGCTACTAGGTGGAGGCCATCGCTAGTATGTTGGAGACCCTGGGAATGAATCTCAAGGTCTTGAGGGCTTCATTCCCTGAGATCCAGGAGTCACACCAGTCAGTTCTCCACAGGTCCTTGCTCTGCTGGTGCTTCTTCTCCAACAACTCCCTGGCGCGTGACGCGTTCGACGGACCCTAGAGGTCATCATACAGGTCTTACTGGAGCTCATTTTACTGGACGTGGTCACACAAAACCACGTTGCTTATGTAAGGATATGCACGTTGAGCCAGGTGTTTTCTGGACATTGACCCCCCCCCGTGATCCCGAACGACCATCTCCAGCGGTCGTTAAGGGGACACGGCGCGACACATCGCCAGGGGGATGAGCAGAGCTTGCTCTTTGAGGTAATGTTGTCATGCGGCAATGAGCAGGGTTTGGTTCAAAGGATTTCGGAGAGATTCAACGTGATGTTCGCAACTACGGGGGAAGATTGGATGATGGCATCGCGACGATCATGGCGTATGCCACGGCATGCATTCAACAAACACTGTGTTTCAGTACACTGGGTTGAACCCTTCGCGTCACCCTGCCGCGTGCCCGAGCCTCGAGAGCTTTCCTTTTTCATCCAACTTCTGCATCACGAGCTCCCTGACGCGCGACCGCGAGCTCCCGACTCCGCAGCCACGCGCCCCGGAAAAAGAAGAAACACCAGGAGCAAGCAGAATCAGTACCCCAAGCAGAATCGCACCCAATGTAGGTCACTATTCCAGATGGAGGGGGGGTGGGAGTGGTCAAGAATCTCGCCCCCTTCGACCATTTCCTCAGTTCATGAGTTCTGATATTTGTTCATCCCATGAAGGGTTACCTGGGTCACAGCTGCGGTTTTCTAGAATGTTACCCGTGACACATTGAGAAGTTGTGGACAAATAGCAGTGAGCACGTTTTGAGTTTCTGAACCCTATAGGGCTCCAAGTACATCCTCAGAAGGTATTTGGACCCACCAAACCCTAAACACCTTCTCAGAAGGTCCTTGGAGCCCTAGGGGCAGTGACTCAAGTGTTTTACTTGTAGATTTTCGAGCACACATTGATTTTGAGGTTTGCAAGACGTTGCTCTTTTCAACTCCATCTGGGCTTTGCACACTTGGGAATAAGCACCCGCACCGCGGTGCGCCCCGAATAAAGAGCCCCTCCGCACCGCGAGGAGCCTCTTCTTCAGTCACGACGACGAACCCCCATCACGGCGAACGGATGAAAAAAAAAGGAAAAAGGGAAGGCCTTCTCTGATCGCCTTGGAGGATCTTCTCCTGAAGTTGTCCTTCTTTTCGAATCTGCTCCTCATTCTCCTGGCGGTTTGCATACCAGCTGCTTCCGTTCGGGGTCACCTGGCTGGATATCTCCACACTACTTACAGGTCTCCTACTCCAGGGCACCCCGACAGGAAGCGCTAGGCATGTTTAACGGTCTTCCACCTCCACTGACTCCGTCCGTGTTTAGACGAAGACTTCCGCGCGGGGGGGAGGGCGCGGAAGTAGGAGGAAGACGTCCGTCTCGTGCGGGGCCGAGGACCGGTGCTGATTCCCCGTGCCAGGGAATTGACCCAGTTCGGACAAAGTATAATTCATCACCCCAAAACACGAGGCGATTTGAGTCTGAAAACTGGTCGTTCGGGGGAACCACGGATGTTCTGAACAGTTCGTGTCGGGAAGGCAACCGATCCATCAAGCTACAACACCGCATCCACAAAGGAGAAAAAGCGACTCCACCAGTGGACGTTACGGGTGATGGCTATGGGATGCTGGGCCGGCCGAAGATCAGTATCGAACTTGGTTTCTTTGTGATTGGCTTCATTGGTGGAAAACTTGGATTTGCAAATCGGAACACAAAGGAAATCGGAACATCAATTATAAACAAATCGGAACATCAAGAACCCATTCCTGGGACCTGCTTCATTGGTTTTCGAACTTGGAATTTGGAGGGCCCCAGGAATCGGCAGAAACAGATCATCTCTTCCCCAGGCGGGTTCTTCGGCATGTCCGCCCTCTGCAGGTTTGAGGCCTCTCCGCCTGTTGGGCCCCACCGCGTGGGTTCCAACCCCGAGCCCAGCTCATGGGTTTCGGGTGCACCACTAGTGGGTTCAGCTAGTGATCAACAAGTGCTGGGAGTGACTGCATCGCTTGAAGTGAGTGACTGCATCGGCAAAGACATCTTTATCTGGGGCCAACCAAACCACTGTGGTTTGTATATATATACATATATATATATATTATATATATATATACTTCCAATATCTTCCTATGGTTTCCAGGAGCCGTTCTCGATCGTTCTGCTCTGTCAGAGGTGGTTTTTAGCTAGTGCTTCCACTTGCCACACTTTCCGCGCTGGCTGAGATATCGTCCAACCATGTCTACGGCCATCTCCGCACGTCGGACGCCTTCACCAAGGAGCTATGCTGGCGCAGCTGTCCCTGGCAAGACGCAGCGCTGCGGGTTGGTTTCAGCGGGCTGTAAGCCCAAAACCTGCCTTTTGCATGTAACAGAGCAAGAATATAAAGGATTGATTCATGATAGCAACAAAAGACTCATAAATTGACCAGACTGCCGCATCTGTTACCAGAGGAAAAACACCAACATGCTCTCCAAAAGCTCCAAAGAGGTGGTTTCCGAAAAGACCCAGCCAGGCGGAGTGGACTTCGGGGACCTCTAACCCACCTCTGCCCCTCCATCTGGAAACACCGAATGGTCCCAAGAGTCGATCCACAGTGTCGGGAGAATGATGCGCGTCCTCCGCGACCATTCTTCAGATCCACAACGAACTCAACAGGAGGATCCACTACTTCACTCATCTGATGGTCCTTCGTGAAGCTTCGATCGTTTGTGCCAGTGCGTGGTCTTATTTTTCTACGCAAAACCCTGCCAAGGAGGTGAACAGCACGATCAACCTGGGGGTGATCTGTCTGGTTTGGCAAACTGCTGGTGGGAACTCCAAGGATTCCCTGAGTGCTTTTTGACAAGTAGAGAAAACTAAAAAATGTCTACTCGGAGAACAATATGTTCCCAATGTTACAATGTTTGTGTACTTCGCTCGATGTGTGCTCAGGTGCACGGTATGCCGGAGTGGACACGGCGATGTCCAAAATAGACACGTGAGTACCAGCACCTGACTCTACAGGTCTCCACTTTTGACTCAAAAGCCGCAGGTGGTGACCTGTGAAGTACTGTACCGCCGTGAAGAAGATCCCATGGACCCTGAAACCACTGGTTGGTAGAGGAGAAGACTCTTCCAGGCATTGTCAGGGTCCATGCTATTTTTGGGCATTAAAAGATGCCCCTTGGGGAAAGAGATGAGACTCAACATAAAAGAATTCTGAACTCCAGCTGTGGAGAATGACCCCTCGACCGCTTAATGATGGTGCAAGCGTAAATCTTGAAAATTGCTGCACTCGCGAGACAACCACGAGCTTTATTGACCCTGTTGATGTGGCAGACCTAGGTGGTGCTCGAAGGGTCTTTTTCTGGACCTAAACTCCGACTCTCACACACACATGAAGGTGGGAAACCCTCTGTTTCGTGTGCGCGTGTGTGGATACTCGTCTTGACAAGGGCCACCACAATTCCACTTCCATCTGCTGGAGGGAAATTGGAGGGCAGGATCCTCCATGTTACCCTCCAGTCTCGTTTCCATGTAACTCTTCATACGACTCATCAAAGAGCGGCCTTCATGTCGATCTCCATACGCTTCGCTTCCTTCTCGAAGAGGGACTCCAACATGGAAAGGAACTGGCAAAAAGAAACAAGCGATGCGGTTGGACTCCTGTCACTGACAAATGAGCCAAAGCCACCTGGTCCCATCCCCTGCCTTTCATTGAACAACAACATGCGTTCGGGGACATGTGTTCCAGCTTATCGTTCACAGTTTCTCAGGTCTATCCCAAGAGCATGGAAGTGGAAAGAAGAGAAAAGACTAACTCTTTGATCAAGCCAACAAGATAAGACATCCGAATGAAACATGGGGCTTTGTTGTTTTGATCCATTAAGCCATGCAGGAACAGGAAATCAAGCAAACCAAGCCTACAAATCACAACTATCAACAGTCCGGTCAGCCATTCCTGTCAAAAGGTGTCGAGTCATCCGAAAGAGAGTCTGAGGGAATAGGATGAGTGGCTAAGCTAAACAGCCGTTGATACTCAGGAATCAGGAATCACCGCCTCCGTCCCCACCGCCTCTTCCCTCCTTCCCGCCTGCGCGCTCTGGGCTCCCGGTAGGTCGCCTTTCTTATTGTTCTCGGCGATGACCTGCGGCGATCGCACGCGAACCACTGGCGGCGGCGCGATTTCACGCCGCGGCGGGCGGCGCTTGCTCTTCGCGTGCGTGTCTCCCCCACCTTCGCCCGCTCAGCTAAGACTTGTGAGAAGCGTTCCTGGCGAAAAAAGAGGGAAGACGTCTGATGGCCCAAAGGAGCCCATGTGAGGAGCAGTGAGGTGGAAATGGGAAGAGCTTGAACTTGAAAGCTCGATGTGAAAAAGAACGCCGGCCCCACACTGGCCCACACATTCGACCTGTCTACAATCTACATGTCTGGTGCAGGTGTCTGCAGGAGAATGTCTTCATCGACTCAGCGCTTGGCCAGTTTCTCGGGAAGCCAAAGGGCCAAAACTTTGTGAGACCCCCACATCTTGAAACAAGGTTGAGGGTCCTCATCCCTAGTAGATGAAGCGACCTCTAGCAACACCTTCAGACGGCCCAGAGAGGCCCTAGGAATCCGGGCTCCGGACCCAAGAACAAGTGCCTTACTAGTACCAACAGGTGCCTTACTAGTAGTAACAAGTGCCTTACTAGTGGTAACAAAAAGAATTTAATTTTAGAATTGTAATTACTAGCTTCTTGTTACTACCAGTAAGGCACTTGTTACTACTAGCGATGCTACTAGCAAAGGAATCTACTAGGACCTTTTCGCGCGCGCGCGCGTTTGCTTCGGGTCCGGACCCCCTGCGGGTCGATGCCTCCCCTGAGAGTCCTGGAAACATGACTCATGTTACAAAAATCCCCGAAGTGGTAGTGGATGGATTGACTACCTGGAGTGTTATAGTTCATGAGTCAATAGTTCTGGGCTCATTGGATTCACATTTTGGTGAGACATGTTCTCAGAAGTCATCCAACCCCAGTGCGGCCGTTGGTCTCGCAGGTTCGCGGCGGTGTTCTTCGCGTGGTTGGCTTGCGTGGAGCCAGCAAGACCCACGGCGAGAGGTTCGACGCGTGTCTCGGCGCCGGAGGTTCTCCTTTCGCTTCTTCTCATAGTGCTCAAAGCGAAGCTGGTGCTTCTCCTTGAGCACAGAAAGATCTCTGCAGATGGCCGAAGACCACACAACTAGCTGTGATTGACCTCCCACCAAGTCACATGGTGTACGTTTTCATCGATGTTTCTGTGGTGATTTCTTTGCTGCAAAAGCCGGCAGAGTTCGATTGGGAGGAACCCGATCTCTGCACCGGATGCGAAGGCCGTGTCCGGCCTGAACCGAAAAGATCCGAAGAAGCACCTCACAAACCACCTACATAACAAATACCCACCCTGACTGGGTGCTTTTTATGTCACAACCCCACAAAAACACTCCTCTTTCAAGTCCTCCAACTCTTCCTTCTTCGACATCGGAAGGCGCGTTCATCCGTTGCCTTCGTTTGCCTTACGTGAGGCCTTCAGGTCCGGCCCAGGCCTTCAAGTCGCCAGGGATGTGGAAACTCTCAAAGGATCGGATCCTGCGGGGGCCATTCCGGTGCCGTGCAGAGCGAGGAATGGCTCCGTTCGACCTTCGACCTTCGACACAACACGTGGGATGAGGGTGGACGACGTGGGATGCAGAATGGCCGACGACGAGATCTTGAATGGTTGGACTCTGCACTCGTTTTGACTTTGGCTGCTTTAGCTTGTGAGGGTCTCTGTGGAACTCCCAGTCCGTACTTGCTTCCGTAGAGTGCCAGAAAGTGAACCACAAAGAGTAACCAATAAAGGCAGCACAAGGTAACATTATAACAATGTAGCGATGTTCTACTGCTGTCACTGTGCTTGGACTTCGAACATTGTAGGTGTTGTTGAGACAGCTGTATGAAATAGTAGGTTGGAGGCCATCGCTAGTAGGTTGGAGGCCAGCATTAATAGCTTCTACACCTGCGACTCCAAGACAAACTCCTTCACATCGCGACTCCCACACCAGCGCCACCCCGACATACTCTGCGGCCCCGAACTGTAGATCTTCTGGCACGAGGCCCAAACGCCTGCATGCCTAGAGCGGTTTGAACGTCACTGAGTGGAGAGCTCGGGCCGAGCTCGGGCCTCGTCGGTCTATGTCCCTTGAGCTGGAGATCTCTGGAGAAAACCAAAAAGGTGAACCCAACTCTCCACCGGTTGATGTCTTTGGTGGGGAAACCAACCTTGTAAAAAAGGGTTAAAGGTTTTCCACTGACTGGGTAGGACGTAGTAGGGTCTATTCTACCCACGATTTCATTCATCCACTGCGTGAGGAGATATGGGAGATTCCTGCAAGTAACAGATGGCCAGTTCAGATGGCCAGCAAAGGAAGGCCCGGCCTTTGGGCCTTTGGGGGTCTAGAACTCCAGCCACATCTATCATCTACATCTGGGTGTGCATCTTAATAGGAAGACCCACTGGCCCAATGGTTGGACTGGTTTGTTTTCCTTCTTCCAGGAGGTCGAACTGGGAGGTCTCCCTAGTTTCATCCCTATTTTCATCCAAGAATTGATCAGATGCCTTTTTTATTGGTGGAAACCAGAGGATCACAGCGTATAGTCCCAGATTCGATGGATCTTCACTCTGGATGGAAGTTCTTCCCAGAAAACCACACGACATGAAGGTCCTCAGATCTCAGATCTCAGCCATTTTCATCCACAGGCAGGCCCATGGGCCCATGACCTCCAACTCCCGAAAAAACACCCCTCAACCTCAACGGCGCCTCTCTCGTCCGTGGCGTGTCCAAGGGCTTCTGCTGGTCGGCCTTGAACCTAAGGCTTCTGCGGTTGGAACGCGATTCGCCTCGAAAAGACCCCCCGACATCCTTCTTAAATTCATGTTTGAACAGAATGAGCTGTCCAGTTTCACCACTGATGTGCTTCCACAAGCAGGAAGTTCCATGACAGGACTCTCAGCGCTAACGTCCTGTTTTCTGATAGATCCGGGGTTCGAAGCGGTCACTCTTAGCGGTCACGGACCTGGGCGGACCTGGACCTTAGCGGAAATCCAGGAGATATTTGAGGTTTTGGAGGTGGCACATCACGAATCGTTGGTGCCAAACCAGAGGTTACTTTTATTTTATTTCTATTTATGTGTGTGTTTTTTCTTGTGTGTGTGTGTCCCACCCTGGACAAAGGGTCTTACCCCACCACTTTCACACAGGCAGGGGGGCAGTGGACCACCATCACTCACTGCCCAACGAAGACAGTGATGGATCGGTCGTGAAGCAATGCGGGACGCCGCATTGTGTACCTGCTAGTTTGAACTTTTGCCCACGCTGTTCCCATCTCTCTTGTTTGCTTCCATGGTTGTTCACGTTTCCTCCCCCAAACCTCACGGAGCTTTTTGCAGCTTAGCTTTGCAGCCGACTCGTAGCGCGCCGTTCTTTTCTGCAGACTGGAACAACTTTTTTTGAAACACCTACAAGTTTTCGGACCTTTCCACCTTGCCGTTCCATCGCCTTTTTCCCATTGAGACAATTGCGTTAACTGAAAATCCAAGTTCGAAGTGTGTCCTGCTCAGCCGTCCCACTCGGGTGCTGAGTGTGATCCCCTTCACAGGGGCGCCGTTCTTGCATGGGAAAGCAACCACCCCAACGCACCACCGATCACTGGAACATCACAGGAAGGCACCGACACCCTCACAGAATCAACCGCCACACCGGCCGCCGGGCCAAAAAACGGTTCTTGAAGAATCCTTCAGATTCCGAACTTCTTGATCTCAGATTTCAGCATTCAGTTTTCTTTTCATGTTTTCCAATCATGTGCGTGTTTCCCTGTTCGCTATGTTGCTGCCGCGAATCTTTCATTGACAGAACTCAAGGATGGGCATTACAACTCTTCAGCTTAATTCGAGATGCATGAACACACACCTACTAACAAGCTTACATTTAGCACCACCTTACAACATACTCACCACTGACACCAGAGATGACACCTTCAACAACAACAAGACAATACAACTCGGCACTTCTCCGCTGCTTTTTGCTGCCGCGCCGCGCCGCGCCATAGCTACGACCACGACATGCATTTTCCGTGGCCCTACGCTCACACCACGCCACCACCATTACCTACCACACAACCTCAACCCACATGGCCGATGCCACAAACATCAACTGCACCCACTTTTCCCTCGACACAACCATCGGCATACCCTCACCCACAACCACAACCTTTTCAACCACCACCGTTGTTGTCCACCCCTACCGCCACTGCACTGACTTACGGCACACCATCCACTTGGACTTTTGTCCAACCATGTCACGTGCCACCGCAACCCACACATCCAACTCCAGTGTTTCCGACAGCAGCACCTCCCCCGTCCTACCTGTTGCCACCACCTCAACCCACGCCACCGGCTGAACTTCCTCCCCCCACTACACTGACACATCCCCCTCCAACACAGCAACAGCCTGCGATTGCCAATTATCCATCCACAGACCCCCAATGCGCCATCCCCCAGGGCGTTTGGCAACCCTATTCAGCTTTTCCCCCCGTCACACAACCTCCACTCCAACCGTTGCCCCCGCCAACGCCTCCACAAACCATCAACGCCTCAACACCAACCCAACCTCCACCTCAACAGCAGCTACCATCGGATCCAACACCACCGATCCAACCCATCCCCACGACTACCCAGGACAATCCATTACCAGTCCAAAACACGCCTCCACCAGCTACCGTATCCCAACATTCAGCATCCCCATCGCTGGTATCTGCCACACCAGCGCCGGGAACTTCACTACCAGCACCAGACAAACCTGACACCACTGCCTCACCAGCACCGCAACCACCTTCCCCACAACCACCACACAGCAGTCGCCGCCACCACCACAAGAGCCGACGCAAGTCCGACCATCACCACAGAGGACGCCACCGCCACCGCCGCCGACATCGCCATCACCACCATTCCAAGCACCACAGCACAACCCGGCGACGACGGTCGCCTTCAACATCCACCTACACATCTAGCCTTACGCCATCCCGCAGTCGTTCGCCACCACAACCCATTGATCTACGCCCCAACACCGAACACACCAACCCGGACCCCTCTCAATATCCCACCACAGCCGTCCTCCGTCGCCCAATCAACCGTTGGCGACCTCCACCCAACTTTCACACCTTTACACCTGCAGACCAAATCCTGGAATGGCTAGAATTCCACGCCACCCAACTCGACAATCCCAACCGACCACAACACCAGTACATTGCCAATATCCTCACAGACTGCAACATCACCTACAAGGAGATCACCGATTTCCGACAATATACCCACGCTAAGTGGAACGACACAACTCACCAATACGACCAATTCCAGTACTACGCCATTTCACTTCCCTTCCTCAACACCAAAGCCACTACACCAGAGCCACCTGCGGTTTCCCGCGCCACATCAACCCACCGGGAAGTCGCCCACATCAACGCAGGCCACACAGGCCCCGTCGGCAACATTTCCAACATTCTACGCCAAGGCCGTTTTTTACCCAGCACACTCCACTTTGCCAACTACCCTGGATTTTTTGCCCAGGGCGTTCGCATCACCCACAACCAACCCCATCACCACAACGAATTTGCCCGCATCATCCACAACACCTGGCAACTCCACAAGAATTCCCATTCCCTTATCATCACACTCCTTGCTTGGGGTGCTGCCACAAAGTATACCTCTGGAGGTGAGGAACACGCCATGAACCTCCTTAACGACCACCATGGTGCGGTCTTTCATCAGAAGGGCCGCTGCTGGGTGATCCACCCGGACCACGCCATTGTCAAAGGACTGGCCTGGTCCACCAACTCCACTCCACCGGACCCATAACACCACTACCACACATCTACACACCACTACCACTTCCACATCCACTTTTGGTCTCACACCACCACCCAACCTTTGCTGTAGCAGCAAAAAAGAGCCCCCTGCAGCGGCCACGGGCATTTTGAACTCTCAATTTTTCTAGCTCCGCATTGTTTGCTGAGAACTTTTTTGAATTGTACCGGCTGTTTTGAAAGAGTCTTTCACATGTCAGATTCTGCCTCGTGGAGAGTGATTCTTCAAGTCATGTACTCAATTGTCCAACCGGCATTGCATACTCGCACTTTTGCCTGTGGGAATTTGATGCTCGCTTAATTCATATGCACGGCCTCGGGATGACGCGCTCCCTCAGACTCGCCGCTGTCCGGCTGCTTTGGCGCGCTGCTGCAGCAACCTGTGACGATTCTTGACCACTGCACACCCCTACATCTCAGACCCATGAGCGGCACACCGACACCTCTACAAAACGACACCTCAACTCTCATACACAAAACCGCAGTGGCACTTTCGCAGGTGCACAACCTGCTTCGACAAGCAACAGATATTGTAGCACACCTTCACACGGTTTTCCTCCACCACAGCCACCAAGCGGACCCCACTTTCCGCCAACACTTTCAGCCACTTCCAACTCCGCCCAACCACCCTATACGTTTACCATCCACCACCTCATCTTGTGACTCAGCACCATCCAGACCACCCAACCGTTTACCAGCACCACCCTTACACGACTCAGACGACACTCCAACAACACCCCCTGATCCACAACCCACCACAACACGCAAGCGGAAGCAACCACCCCCACAACCTTTGAACCGACAGGCTGATTGGGACGCTTGGGACGGCGACGCTGACTGTCGCCTGGTCGAACTCAAAGAAAACCCAAAACTTCGTCCCAACTGGACCACTGTGGCCCGCCGAGTGGGTTTCTCCGTTGAGCAATGCCAAGCCCGATGGCAAGAACTCAAAGACATGCAACGTCAGCAGGACCAGCAACTCTTCTCCACACCACTACCAACCGCACCACCAAGACAAGCGCCTTCCCCCTCACCAACACCCACATCACCAGCAGTTTCCCCAGCACCACATTCACAACCGGACTTCTCCCCTTCCCCCACCACAACGCCACCGACTTCACAATATCCAACGACTCCTGCTGCTGTGCTGCTGCCGCCGGCTGCTGAGCGAGCGCTTAGTGAAGACAGTCATCCGGAGAAATCTCCACTCATGCCAGTTGGCAGTTATTTCATTTGATCCGTTTCACCCACTTTCCTTACGGCGTGCCGCACGACAAATCCACTGACATGCACTGACTTTTAGTTTTTCACACCCAGTCTATGTTCACCAAGTTGCCCACCTTCGATTTGTCAGTTTTCAGGCTCACCTCAGCTCCGCAGCCTTTTGTACGCCATCACAGTCCATCACTTGTCATGGCCAATCCTCGCGCTCGCCCTCATAGCAACCCCGCTGATACAGAACACTACCTCCCACAGTGCCCTCCGAGCTGGCTCCAACCTTCGATTTGTACCCAACCCGATTTTCAATCCCTCAACGGCTCTTTGGACCTCCTCTCTATGGTCAACCAACACCTCCGCCGTCACCCATTCCACACTGAACCTATGCCAAGCCAGACCTATTTTCAAGACCAGAGAGCATACAACCTCCTTTACCGACTACGCGGCGACCTGATCTTGCTGGACCGCCTGATCGATGACCTCTCCCAGGCTCGACGACTCCTTCAATTTGTTACCACCGGCCCCGGGCTCCCAGGACAATACCGCATCAACCCTACAGCCACACTCTCCAACAGAAACCTGGCTATTATCCACAACATACCGCCAGGTTGTCCACTACCACCCGGGCTTTCCAGCCGTTCACCCTCTCCTTCACCACGTACCCCACCACAAGACGCAGCCCGCCTGCACTCATACTGGACAGGCCCTCCACCACAAACCACCCCGGCAACCCACACCAACACTATTACTCACACTAGGGAACGTTCACGGTCCCGCGACAGCCTCTCACACCACATGGGCTAACTACAGCAACATCCAACCTCCAGCTCTACGGCAGCCGCCGCGCCTTTTGCCAACTATGCGACAGCATCCCTGCCCACGGCTACTGTTACTTTTGTTTTTCAAGTCTCACGGACTTTCTCGGCGAGCGGAAAAACTCAGCCATGCAACAGAAATTCTTTTCACATTCACACTGCCTACTGGTTTTTCCCTCTTGCTTGCCACCTTTTGTCCGCAGCCATTTGACCGAACAGTTTCTTCATAAACGTGCGCCCTTCCTACGACATGATGCCTCCCGATGACCTACGAACTCCACAACCTCCTTACTCAGCGACCACTACGTTTCCCCCTGACCCACCCACTTCACACCACAGCTACTCTTTACCGAGCAATCCCATGCCATACTTGGCTCCATCCGTGACACACCAACCTGAACTACTCCTGCTCCACTGGATGATCAATACCATATCCTCACTTATCGAGGATCTCCAACATCACCCCATTGTGCGAGATCCCATCCCCCCAATGTCTACTTTCACCAATACACCAGCTTACAGACTTTTTCTACAGACACGCAACACATTGCGACATTTGATCAACACCACCCACGACGCCACCAGGCTCCCCTGGCCACTACCGCATTGATCCCACCCTCGACATCCCACCACAGCAAACCAACCTCCTCTCCGGAACCACCTCACAACGCAACCCAGCCACACCGTCACCCACCAACACGCCACCGCTCCTCCACCGGTTCAGTGGCAGAGACAGGTCTCGTTCTCGAGACCGGCTTCCCCTCACCACACTCTCACAGCCAAACCACACAACCTCAGGGCACCAGATCATCCCGGACCGACCTTCCGCAGCTCGGGGCCACCGCGGACACCTGCACCAAGCACTCTGGACGGCCTCCACCTCCAGCTCCACCTCCTCGGTAGCTTGCCACCTGCTTGCTGACACACCGTCTTCCTCCCCCTGAGGCGTCGGGTAACGCTTGGTCTCACACATTACGCTTTGCTCAGAGATCGGAAAAACCTGACCTTTTAGCTTTCTTTACTCGATCTCTGTTTTACCACCCAGCAGTCACACATTTATCTCCGCAGCCATTTGAACTTTCGACGGGCTGATTCATACAACTCGCTTCGCCTTCCCACCATCCCATGGACTACGACTCTCCTGATTGGGACCGCACTCCCACGGAGTCTATCGAAGTGAAGGAAGAGACGCCACACCTCATCAAAGCAGAAGCCGATGAACCATCCACCAATGGCCCAAAGCTGGAACTCACGAAAAAGGAAGAAGACTCCCCACAGCATGCTCCCATGCTTTGCCCTCCGGTCAGCGCAGTACCGGACAAAACCTCTACCACGTCTACAACACCACCAGCCAAAGCCCCTCCAGTCTCTCACACATCATACCGCAACCTATCTACACGCAACACACCACAGACCAACCCCAAGCCAACACCAACACCGCATGATGCCATCCCTCCGCACACCACGCCAGCACCACCATCCACCACATCCTCCACCAGCACTGAGGACCCAGTTATCCTCACCACCAATGTTCCCATTCTACCGAAAGCACGTCCGGGGCACCCACCCATCAATACCACTTGGGTGCGCCCTCCACAATGGCACCACCCCCACCCCTCAACAGCACCCACACGCAACCCTGTACAGGTCACTATTCCACGTCCCCACCGGAACGGCCAACTTCTACCCTTCAACTTTTCCAACGACATCAAGCATCACCTCAATCCCACAGCACATCCCACTCGACGACCAGTCACATCAAGTCCCGTACCACCATCTCACTTTAGTCCAACCACTACTACCAACACCACTACAGTTTTTCCACCGGTACCCCCCATTCCCGATGCGCCACTAACAGAGCAGCAGGCGGCCACGCTCCAACAAACCATCCTGCGGATTGCGCGCCAAGCCGCCGCTGCAGCCGCGGCCGAGCTCAACTCACGCCACAGCAGCTCATAGTCTCACCCGGCACCTTCACACAGCGTGTGATGACTAAAAAGAACGCCACCTCCGTTCAGTTTTTCACTTACCACTTTTTCGACTTTTTCTACATTTTCCTACCCATTCTACTTGGATTGACACCTGGTTCTAACCTCTCAATCCCACATGCAGGTGTGTTCTACCTGCCTGCAGCCGTTTTTCAAACTCGTGATCGTTACCTGCAACCGTGCACCGCCTCCACACTTAGCTGTCAATGGAGCGCCACGCCGACTATGATGAGCAGTCCGAGGTTCTACTTTTCTTCAATGAAGATCCGGAGGAAACACCTCCGCAAGTGCAGGATCCAACATCCCCGCTGCAGCCTCCACCCAATCCACTTTCCCCACCCTCACAACCCGCACCATCAGCCACCACAAACATCTCGGGAGACCAATCGTTTTGGGCCGAAGTATACACCCTCCAACCACCCCACGCCCTTATGGGCATCCTCACTGACCTTCACGTCCACAGATTCGTTCTTCACCAACACCTGGACAGCCTCAACGCCCTCACTGACACCCCTATCGGACATCAACCTCTAACTGATACACTCCCACCACCTGTCCAGCGGCTCATTGCCATTTACCACAACAACGTACAACGCATCCAGAGCCACACGCGCCTGGCTCCCAATGCCATTGACACCATGGCTCGGTTTCCCCCAGCAGCATATTTCCTGGATCCCAACCTAACCGCACAGACCTCCACATCAACACACACCGAGACAGACCATCCTCCCAGTTCCACTTCACCCCTTCGCTTCTACCCAATTCCCACCGCCACAACCCGAACTACTACTTTGCAGGACGTCGCCACTCAAACTCCTCCACCTTCAGAATCCATTCTGGCCAATCCACTTCCACCACTTCTCATGCACGAATCCCAACAGACCACTCCTCGAGCAACCCCCCGAACAGCCACCCACCACCGTCATGTCCAGACGGACATCCACGCCATCGTCCAGCTCCCTTCTTTTGCCGGCCTCATACCCACAGCAGACAGCAACCAATCGGCAACTTCCCCTCCAGCAGCCAGCAGTACGCTTCCCACAGCATCCCCCAATCCCACATCAGCCACCAACAAGCAACCACACGATCGATGGCAATACGTCAACCTCATCCCCACACCTCCTGTCACTTTGCCAGAACAGCCCCACACTCCACCTACATTTCCATCCCCCATCGGCGGCACACCACGCAACAGGCGTTCCAAGACACCTCCTCGCACCACTACCCCCACCCGCACCCGCCAGCCAGATCCACGCACAGGCTCCCCAACACCCCACGGCAGTGCCTCCGGCATCAACCGCCATGCTACCACTACAGTCCACCCACTTCCAAAGCGACCTCCACCATCGCTCTCTCAAGCCCTACAGCAACACTCTACCACCGAACCCCTTCAGCCTGTTCCGCCGGCAACTGGCTGGCCGTGCTTTCAAGGCGGATCTTATACGCCAGCACCCTCAGTGGCACCACCGACAGCCGCTCCCACGCCCACTCACCCATGGCCAGCACAGTACTCCCTTCCAACACAGCAACCCACTCCATTCATCTCACCACAGACTGGCTCCTCCGCCTTGAGTTCACCACCCCCAGTGGTCACACTCCGCCCACCCACGATCTGGTTGGACGCGCAAGGGCGCCCCTTGCCGCTATCACAACAGGACTACGATCCAGTCACCGACCCGTGGCATGCAGATAACCATTGATCACGCAGCTGCAGCTCCTGAGGCGCCTGCCATGATTTCACCGGGATGATTTGTACAACACTTTTTCCTACCCTCACTCCTTTTTTGGCCATGTAGGTCCTGTTTTTACCACAACTTTCCAACAACACGCCCACCATCATCTTCGGACAGTCGCTCAGCTTGCTCCGCAGACAACCACGTTCAGTTTCACCTTGCACAACGAAAAATAGCGCGTTTCAGTGGACAGTCTGACGTTCAATATGTTGTTCGGATCCACACAGGCGCCTTCTTAGGGTTTCTCCGGTTTTCTTGTGTTCTCAGCGGTCTTTTGAGTTTTTCTCTTCGAAACCGTTTACCGACAGCATGACTGTTTTAACGCCACCATTGCTCCCCCAATTGACTGTCCTGCACCTTTTTCCCATTTTCAGCTTGCTCAAATCAACAACCGGTGCTCCACGCCCACGATCCAGTGATACTTCGCCCAGCCACCATGGACGCGCAGTGGCAGCAATACTACTGGAATCATTATTTGATGCAGCAACATCATCAGCAGCTCACCAACCCAGATACCACAACTTCTCCTCCCACCACCGCACACCACACCTACAGCCCCACAGGCACCTACGGCCCACTCACTCACGCACTTCGCACACACCACGTCCACCACTCCAACCCTTATGTGACTCCACCGTACACACCGCCATCGCAGCACACACCCCCACCCCAGACACCCACCTCCCAGCCGGAGTTTCCACCTCCGCCGCCGCCACCCCTGCCCACGGCCGAACCTGTCACTCCACCACCATCGACCTTCCAACACAGCCCACCGCCACCACCCACCACACGTGGCACCACAGCGCCTGCCCCACCACCCCCACACATCCCATCTCCCACACCACCTGTTCCGGACTCCTGGAACCCAACCGAGCAACATTGGGACTCCAACACCCTGCACGGCCACCAACTACATCGTACGATTCAACCCACCCAGTGGTCTCGCAAAGCAGGAGTGGCCGGCCTCCCACCTTTGAGGTCTTCCCGTGGCAATTGGCTTACCACGGTACCTCCGAGTTCACTGCCCGTACCCTGAGCAACGGCAAATTCACAGGTTTCATTGCAACCAGAAGCATAGCGGAGTCGGTCTTCGTGACCTTTTTTCTCCAACAACTCCGCGAGAACCGCCTTGACCTTGACGGCATAGCGGAGGCTCTCCACACACAACAGAGCACAGACGTTCCAAACAAAACTACCCATGCCCGAGCGTTCCACGCTCCCCTCATCAAACTGCTTATCGACCAACTGCAAACCCACTCCCCAGCACCTGCGGAAGGCTCCGCCCTACGCGCCCTCAAAAACACCAACGACGAACTGGCTCGGGCACGTCAGAAACTCCACGACCTCGGCAACCCGCTCACACCAGTCAAGAACACCGGCCGATCTTCTGCACCAGCCCCCCCCTTCCCACGCACCCACACCACCACCACCGAAACCACCAGCCATCACCGACGTCTTGCAACCACCACACCCCACCCTGCAAGACGACATCCCCGAAGGCTGGAACTACCCAGATATCCAACAATGGGTCACTACCTTTGACCCCGCCATCCAAGAAGCTGCGAAAGAAGTCATCCGACTGCTGCAAACAAGCAAAGTCACCACGCAGCAGCTAAAAGAAGCAGCCACCAAGTATGGCCTACCCCTCAACCGAGTCAACCGACTCCCCATTCGCAGCCTACAACAGCTGGTGGGAGTCGGAGCAGCCATTGGTTGCTGACTCGCCATCGTGGCCCAGCAGCAACCCAGCCACACCAACCTCACCCAACTCTTCCACCTACACCGCGCACTTTCCATGCTCATCCACCGCACCCAATACATCGACCGCGCCGAGGCCATCTTTGCAACCGGCCTCATCCACATCACACTTCTTTTCGCATACCCGTCCAACACCCGTCGCTCACAACAATGGCGCAACCGCCTCCGCCAGCTCCACATTTTACCCCACACCTACCACTACCACAACTTCCTCTCTTCCAATTCCGTCTACATCAAGCTCCACTTCAATCCCGACCAACCCCAACGCTGCTACCATCAACATGGCCACTTCTACGTTGGCTCCACAGCTATCGGCATCCCCCACCGCGAGCACAATCGCCGCGCCAAACTCAAACAACTCCAGAACAACATTCCCATCTCTGCAGAACTCTCCCTACGTTATTGGCATTCACACAACAACATCCACCACTACACCACTATTCAACTCACCTCCCATGACACATACGACCAAGCCTGGATCCAAGAGCACCACTACATCGCCAACTGGATGCCTTCACTCAACTGGCCTTTCATTTCCCACCACCTCAAACTCAAAGCTCAGGGATGGCAGTTTGCGAAACACAGAGCCCACTTCTACTCCAGACTAGCCACCCACAAACGACTTTTCCGACGCCTTCGGCAACGCCAGTACACCCTCAGAGAACCACACCTCTACACTTCCACTAAGCATCACGCCCTCCAACTTCTTCGCAACCTTACCAAACACACCGCAGCCTCTTTTGAGGCAGCAAAACAGATAAGAAGCGGCCGCCACACGGACCTCGAGGTGTATGCAATCCGGCGTATGGCCGCAAATTTGGAAGAACCTGGCCGCAGCCGGGCTCTTCACATCCTCAACAAAGCCTTGATCTACCGCAACCTCACGCCACCTAAGCCAAACATCCCACTGACAGTGCCCTTCTTGGCCCATGACGACTTCACCAAGCACTGCCAACAATGGCTTCGTACCACCATCCAGCAGCACAAGCATTTCACCATTCCCCTCCACCTCCCCTCCCACAGACTGAGGGAAGCCGCCCACAAAACCCTCCGCTCCCACCTGCGCAACCACCGCACATGGGAGGACACCCTCCACTCCCCGCCAGATCCAGCAGACCTCCCCTGTGCATGCGATCACCTTCGCACACTCCTGCAGGATCCCGATACCCCTACCATCAATGGCCACTACATCCTTACACTTGACCAACTCCAACTCCCTACACACCTCAGCACTTTCCTCAACGCCAATATGAACAGCACCTATTACCCAAGCAAAGCTCGGTACTTCCTCATCTTCACGACGGCCTACACCAAATGGCTCAAACTACAGGGGCTTCCACCATCCCTAGCTCAACACGTACAGCCTTTCCTTGAGCACCAATGGCGCCTTCACAACACACACCTCAAGCAGCAACCCCGTTTTACGGCCCGCCTGCTTCGTCAACTCCAAGAACATTTGGGAAAACACACATTACTCCACCATGCCGACCATGAGCTCCAACAACTCCGGCTGTTTTGCCCTCGCCAATATTTCACTGGCGCCTTGAACACCTGGCAATCCCCCGAACTTTTCGAACCACTTCCCTACATCACTGCCGCCAATATCCACGATCACCTGGCCGCCACTGTCCCCCCCATTTTGCGCACTCACTACAAGTGGGGCTTCCGAAAAGATTTCAACATTCCATACGGCGTTGTCCACCTCAAGGAGAAGAAGCACTGGCAAAAAGGCCGTACAATTATTTCATACTTCCAATCACTCAGTGGCAACTTGCTTCGCATCACCAGCCGTGCCCTTGACATCATCCTCCAACACCTCTACCCTCAACATCCCGGCCAAATGTCCATTCCCCAGCTTTGGCACCACTTTCACAGCTACCTTACCCAAGCACCACCAGACATCTCACTACACGCCACCAACGATGACCTGGTCGGCTTCTTCAACTCAGTCCCACAGCACCGACTCATCGATGCAGTTCACTCCCTCGTCCACCACTGGCAACAACAGCAACCCACACACACCTTGACGGTGGATGTCCAGGCCACCGGCAATCCTTTCCACCACTCACACATTGGCAGACACCATCGGAAACACCCTACCCAACGCACCATCCAAACTTCCGACATTACCACCATCGTGGCTTTTGCCCTCAACACATGCATTTTCCGGGCTTGCAACAATACTTACAAACAAATCCGAGGGGCCGGGATTGGATCCCAGCTCTCTCCAGCCCTATGCAATGTTGCCATCACCCTCATTGAGCACTCCTGGCATCAGATCCACAACAACCTCCTTCAACACACAGACCTCCACTTTACTTACTATCGATATGTCGACAACCGCTTCATTGTCCACAACGAACATTTCCTTCAACACCCGGCTATCCAAACCCTCATCCACCACAATTTCTTTGGCGACCCAGTTGAACTCGAACCGGTGGAGGATTTTCATCTCCTCGGTTTCAACATCGACCTCCCACAACGCACCATCACCTACATGCAACCTTCCCAACCCTGGAAAATCCGGGATTCCACAACCGCCGGGAGCCAGCGCTTGGCTCTATCAGGCCTCCAATCAAGACTCCACACCATTCGAAAATACACATTCCCACCCTCCAGCGCTGACGTTGCTGCGGCTGAACTCGTCAACCTATATGTCCAAAAGGGGCATAACTACCACGCCTGCCACCGGTTTTTGAAAAAAGCGCCGAATGCGGCGACCTGTGTGTGTCCCACCCTGGACAAAGGGTCTTACCCCACCACTTTCACACAGGCAGGGGGGCAGTGGACCACCATCACTCACTGCCCAACGAAGACAGTGATGGATCGGTCGTGAAGCAATGCGGGACGCCGCATTGTGTACCTGCTAGTTTGAACTTTTGCCCACGCTGTTCCAATCTCTCTTGTTTGCTTCCATGGTTGTTCACGTTTCCTCCCCCAAACCTCACGGAGCTTTTTGCAGCTTAGCTTTGCAGCCGACTCGTAGCGCGCCGTTCTTTTCTGCAGACTGGAACAACTTTTTTTGAAACACCTACAAGTTTTCGGACCTTTCCACCTTGCCGTTCCATCGCCTTTTTCCCATTGAGACAATTGCGTTAACTGAAAATCCAAGTTCGAAGTGTGTGTGTGGGGGGGTAAGGGGTAATTAAGTACATATGTCATGACTCATGAACTACCCCGAACTGGTAGTGGTGAATGGATTTTTCCTACCAGGTGGAGTAGTTCATGAGTCATTGGAAGTGTTGCTGAACACCTGCCTCCCCACCTTTTCGACCCCCGTTGCGGGATCACTCAGGTCCAAGTGGAACCCCTTCTGGCTACTCCTACCTTCTCGGCAGGGTGAATCACCAAGTGGCTCCTTCTCACGGGCTTTGTTCCCCTCCGCCACTGCCAGCTCCTGCCACATGTTTTCGGGCTGGCGACTATGCCTTGGGATGGAACACTCATCAAAACCTCATATGTCCAAAGAGTAAACCAGTATACTCCCTGAAACAATCCTTGAAGGGTACAATGTTGTGTTTCTAGTGGCCCCCTTGGAAAGACCATGTTCCTCTATTTCTACACCAGGATGGAACACCCACGTCCATCTTTGTTGGAGGGAGTGTGGTCCTGTGTGGTGCTTTTGTGCCTCCATAGAGTTGGTCAGACTCGCGACTCTTCGACTCTCCTCTTGACTCTTCATCTGCATGAGGCAGGGGGGACGTTGCAGGGCATGGATTTCCCAAGAACGGCAAATGGGGGGGGGCGGGTAAACCATGAGGTGGTAAGGCTGGTGCAAGGACCTGGTGAGGCATGGGTGGGTAAAGCATTCGGTCAACTCAGACTCCAACCCCCATTCTGCAGATTGCAGATTGTCTTGCTTCAATATCTAGACACTTGCAAGACAATAACCTAGAATATTGGATTTGTACTAGGTTATTACCTAGAACATAAAAGCTACTAGGAACAAGTGCATCGCTACTAGGAACAAGTGCCTTACTAGTAGTAACAAAAAGCTACTAGAAACAATAAGCTACTAGTAGCTTCTTGTTACTACTAGTAAGGCACTTGTTCCTAGTAGCGAACATTGTTCAACCTAAATGCTCCGAAACCTTCGATTCTGGTTTTCCCATCTCCCGCGAGCCAACGGCAGCTCGCACGCCAACGGCGACATCGAAGCGAGGGATGATGCGTGCGACAAATAACGCCTCTTATTGATGAGGATCCAGGTATGACCCAGGGGTTCAACTGGATCACAGTCCAGCCGGGAATCTTAGTTGAACTCGGCATCTACACGGAAGTAAGTAGTAGACTTAGTAGAGGCCATCACCATGGCATAGTTCAGCCTTCCGACTATCAAAGAACCATGAAGAAGAACAGAAATGAAACGCCTCCAAAGGGAAGGACACACGAAAAGAAGCTCGACCTCGAACATCCGACTTCCGGGCCAAAGAAGCTCAGGGCTCGAACGTCGGGCGATACCAGAATACCAGAACGCGCGCGCGCGCTCGCTCGATGTCCTTGCCCGCCATGGGTGAAACTCCAAGCAGTTGCTCCAGGTAAGCCTGACTTGCCTGACCCCTTCCTATTTTGGGACTGGCTGCTTTTTGGGGGTCTCGTTTCTGTGCTTTTCGAGTTCTCAAAGTTGAAGATGTTTGGCTTTTGAGGGAGGCGTATTCTCCCCAACCGGCCACCGACACACGCCATACACCTCACCGCCAGAATCGGAAAAACACTGGTTCGCGCGGAGCCATCTTGAGCCCTGAGGAGGAGCGATCCTGAGGCCTGGAGGTCCATAGAAGTGCAAAAAAAACGCCAGTGTTTATAGAGTAGAATGCTTGAAATGATCAGTGGAAGTGGATGGAAGTGATTTGTGTGTTTATCACCAGCTTTTGGGGTCTTCAGACTGAGGATGGTCATCCCAACAAAAGGGGCCATGCTATCGCATCCACGTAAAATCACGTAACCATGATGGTTGCAAGGAGTGTAACCAGGGTTTTGATGTTGGTTGATGAATCAAAATCCCAGCTGGCTATACATCAATGAACAGCCTACATCAAGGAGGCCACCAATCCATGATTTGTTGTGGCTGGAATTTTTTCTTGTCACAGCCTGTCTTAGGCTGAACTGCCTTCCCTCCAGTATCATGAGGAAGTCGCTGCCTCCCCCTCTAGCTCAATGGGTGTTGTCCTTTTTTTCCAGGGGCTCCTCGCCTAGGAGGTCTCCCCTTTCGAGCGGCACACCCATAGAAATCTCCTCTCAACACCGCAGGAGCACTGCAAAACAAGATCATCATACCAGCTGCGACCCCCAAGGGGTGGTTCATGGACACCCCTTAACAGCTAAGGAGCTATAAATAGGACCCTTGGAGGGTCCTAGTATGTCCTGTGTCACTTGGTGCAGTCCACCTTGGTGCAGCCGAGTCCACCAATCGTTCTCAAAGACTCCCCCGCAATTTCCGGAGTCCTCTCGGCCCAGTCGTCCGGCAATCCTCGAAGATGAGAAGAACCGCAGGAAACCCCATTTCATCCCTTCATCTCTTTCCTTGTCTTCACCTGAACTGCTTCACCTGGCTCACCATCAGCACCATTGACCCATGCCCGGAGGAAAAGCAGCACTGACCAGGATCGGATCAGGATGACTCGAAGGTCTCAGCGAAACTCCTTTTGTTTCCTCAGCTCTGCGGGCCATCTTCTCATGTCGCACACGTCGCATCTTCTGCGGTCGGCATCAAAAGCTGGTCTTCAAGTCCGTTGGGGTTGGTTCAGCGTAGGGACTGTGGACTCTGGTCTGGAGGACAGGTGGAGGAAAAGAAAAACTCTTCTTCTGGGGTCGAATGGTGATCATCATCATCATCGTCGTCATCATCGTCATCATCGTCATCATAAGGATGGCGACAACAGCGATGGTGAGACTATAGGATGAGCAGGGATGATGATATCCCCCAGGTCTCATACGTGCAGATTCAGTTTAGTTTTACGGGTGTGCGGAATAGGACAGTCCATATTGAATCCCCCTTTCCTTGCCTGTACCCGAGTTCTGTGGGCAGTGCGGGTAGACAAGAACGGATAACAGTCATGGGATACCCAGTCGCCTGTGTAGGAATAGGCATCATTCCCGTTTAGATTCTCTCAAACGGAGCGCCTTACTCCCACAGGACATGGATCAATGACCATATTCACCGATCAACTTCGCCATGTACCATCACCGCGACCTGTGTTTATCGCTGTTAATGTCAGCACTTCTGTGCTAAGTTAGTGCTAAGTCACTAATATGTAGCTTCCCTGAAGAAGCGTGAGCTATCCTGCATCCTAGGTAGTAGCTTGAGTAGCTACTAGCTATACCTCTTCTAGCTACCTCGGCCTACCTCCCCCCTCGGGATTTAAAAAAGAGGAAACATATACAACAATATGTACTCCTGTTGCAGGAAGGAAGACCTCCAGAAGGGCCAACTGAGATCAGGAATTCCGCCACACAAGTCGGGCGTGGGGGGGCGTTGCGTCCTGCAGAAAATGATGTGGACGTGGACGTCCCCAATTAGAAACCGTGTTCGATACACTTGTTGGAGTAGAGTATAGATCAGTTACACTCCCTGAAATAATCAAGGAAGTGGATGGCGCCCCGAAAAAATGACCATGAAATCCAAATACCAAACAGCTGGTTTTCACTCACTCCACTTCCATGTTAATCGGCTAGATCAACGATTCATACGCAACAAGCGCCGGTCAAAAGAGATGTCAATTAAGCAACAAACAAGTAACGGCTGCAAACAACGGGGGAGAAAACAACGGCCACAACGGCTGCAGCTTAGTCGATTGGAGGGTGGTGGGTGTACCTCATACCACTTAATGGACCTCCATCGCCATGCTCGGCCCGGCTTCGCTACGAGGCACGTTCGATCGCCAGGCCCATCTTGGTGCCATATTCCTTTTGGTTTCGGCACTTACGGGCATATCCCATCAAAATCAACCCAGTCACCACTAATATTATAGAAAAGGACTTAGAAAAGGCCATGGTTGGATATCCGGAAAGAAAGGTAAACCTCAAACTGTCCACCTGTTCTTACTGCTCCGTGCTGCTCGAGCGGTCATCGCGCAGCGGTTTGCAAGACCACTGCGGAAAAAGGATGCCTCGACCAGGAGGTCGCGGCACCTGTTCATGTTTTCGTTGCCTGGGTCTTTCCTCATGTGGGAATTGCAGCACCCTTCGGACCAAGACCTCTCTCTGTTCTTTCATTCAAAAAGGCCGCTTCTTGGCAGGCCTCTTCTTAGGCCATGGTGAACATGGCCTGGCTGGACGATATATGGGCAGTGAGCACCGGAAACGTGTTCATCTAACATGGTCCAGATCGTGTTGTCTTTTGGGGGCCCGTGGTCCAGATCCGCCTCAAACCCCCAACTAAAACTATATAGCATTGCTCGTAACAGGTGTTCCCACCAACATCTTTCCCACATCTACGCAACTAGATCTATCATGCAAGGTGCGATGGCGTGTTCTGCATCAAAATGTCCTTCACCCTCCAGGGCCCAAGCCGATATGGCCACCCCCACCAACGACCGGAAGCATGCAGAGGCACGCCGGCGTAGGCTGAGGGAGCCCTCTACTGCCACACAAAAATAAATCGCGCGGGAGGCGCACTCGTACAACTCACGTCATTTTGGTTTGCTGCCACACCTGTGCAAAGAGAGTCTAGCTGGAGATGTTACATCCAAATGATTCCAACAGGAACCTGGTCGGATGCTACGTCTAGTCAAACTCTGGTGACTGGTGAATCTAGCTGAAGCTGGTAGGTTTCCATATGTCCCCCTGTGACTTGGGGTGGTGCTACAGGTGGATGGTTTTCTGATCGTCATGGAACAGCCTTCGTGGACTCGACACACCTGGATGACAGCCTGATGTCGATGAGGCGTGGATGGTCGGATGTGATGTCCCAACAACACGTGGGTGTGAAAAGCTAGGGAGTACACGTGGTTGTTTCCTTGGTCTTCTACCAAGTTGACCGAGTTTTCCCTGTTTATTCTTCGGAAGTGGTCGAACAAGACTAACAGAAGCTCTCATGGGGATTGAGAAAAAAATCCATCAGACCCGCGCTGGGGGTTAGGAGCTGCGAGAGGGACGTGAAAAAGCATGAAGATTCCGAGCACACCAATCTGGCCTCCAACCTACTAGCGATGGCCTCCACTCTACATAGTAGCGACGCTCCACCCTAGTAGCGATGGCCTCCACCCTCTAGCGATGGCCTTCCAAGATGGATTCACAGCAATGTACCAGCAGTCACAAGACGGGGTGCTGAACGAACGGTACCCCTCACTGGTTGCCCCTGTCTTATCCACTCACGAACGAGGATCGCCCACTATGGCGCTTAGCACCCTGCAGGGCATTCTACCCAGAACTTCTGTGACTTGACGAAAATGAACTACTCCATCGGGTAGTCAATCCATCCACCACTAGCAGTTCGGGGTAGTGCATTTTCATCATTTTCCAGGACTACTGACAGGACTCTCAGCGGTAACGTCCTGTTTTTTGATAGATCCGGTATTCAAAGCGGACACTCTTGGCGGACCTACCTATAGGGAATCCAGGAGACAGGTTTTGATAGATCCTGTAGACGTCTTCAGAGCACCGTCCGCCGTTTCGCAACTTCGTTAGACCCAAAGTGCTGAAGAACATCGATCGAAAAGACGGACAGGCAGGTGAACTTGGGGTCTGCGCCCACAAAGTCATTCATACGGAACAAGTGTAACAAGAAGCTACTAGGTTGGAGGCCAGTTCTACTAACAAGAAGCTACGAACGTAGCTAGAAGCGTTGCTATTAAGTACCCCAATCCTCCCGGATGTCACGAGTGCGAAGGGGGATCTTTCGACATCTCTACCGGTCTGGTCTCCACCTCGGCCGAACCAGAGAGAGAGAGAGAGGGAGATCCCGTAAGAAGAGGCCGAATGATCAACAACAAAAGAAACAAAAACAATACTTATTAAAATATGATTGACTATATTGGATTCGAAAGATCTTTAAACCACAATTTGCCGTGTTAGATGCTGTCTGGTGTGTCTGCTTGAAAGGTATATCTCGATGTGTTCTTCGGAGTTTCGGCGCACATATTCTCGATGTTCTCGTGGCAAAAGAGGTCCTCGTGGTCCTCAGCGGTGCGACCGTGCTTGTCCGGAGATTGATGCCGTGGATCGGAAGAGACACCAATGACGTCTGGGAAGAGACCCTACATGGAACCTGATGGCATGGACCAGACTGGAAAACGATTTTCCTGGTTTTGAGGTTCCGTGTGAGTCTCTTCCAGGGCGTAAGGCCTTTCATTGGACAGCTTGGCAAAGCATGGCAAAGCTCCCGTAGACGTCGCGCACGCGATGTGACGCACATTGACGCGCATGTGACGCACATTGACCCCTCCAAGTGGCACAGTATCCGAAGTACTTGCAGGTGAGTTTGAAGTCCTCTGCATAGACCTCCAGATTTCATCCGATCTTTTAGTCGACAGTCTTCACACAAACAAAATGTCGATTGTGCAAAGTTTTTTGAGCGAAGAACAAATGTTGACACATGTGGCTGTAGGTCAAAACCAGGATACCCTTGGTGACCTACTTGCAAGGTCAAAGCAACATGGTGGACTGGACGTCCAGGTTTTGACCCATCCCCAAGACCGTTGCCCATGGGGTTTGTTGCGACGTTGTTCTCGGGTCGAGGAGACGGTCCAACCGGCCAACGGTAGCACCTGGGGCATGCCTTGGGTACCACAAGATGTGCAAACATGACGAAGCATCGTTTTCAGTTTGGATACACTGGATCTTCCAACTAGATGACATCAACGAAACTTGGCTGCTTTCATGGGTGAAAAAGGGGTGAAGTTCGGCATACGTCTATGCCGGCCGTTTGCTTGCACGCGTGAGTGCCGCGTTCCGGCCGAGAAGTGATCGGAACCCAAGGAACCCTAAACCCTAAACCAATCACACTGATCAAAGAGAACCAACAAAATTCAAGAACTCACTCCTAAGGTTGATCTCTTTTAGTTCATCAAGTTGATCAGTGTGTGAAGCGTGAGAGTGCAGTTGTCCGATCGGGTCGAAACTTGTGGAAAAAGACGAGTTTGACGCCTCCCTCCCTCTCCACCGCGCAAGAAGCTCTCCGCCGCCCCAGGAAACACCTCACCACCATACCGTCAGGCTTCCCTCTCCAAGTTTGCCCGTGCCACCCACGTGCCACCCGCGCGTGGATTCCACAAAGCTGGCCTGGCGGATGAGCTTCTTGGTGTCTGTGCTGAGCGAAAAGGCCGAGATCTCGTTGCACCACAAGTTGTGGAGAGAGGACTCCATCCCTGGACGCGAAGTGGATCTTCCGTCCGCATCTTCGTGCTTCCGTCGGACGACGCGTTCCAGCGATCGGCAGGACGCGATCGAGCGAAAAGGCGAGGGAGGAGTCCAGGGGCCGTGGATGTTCTGTCTCGACATATGGGCACCCTATGGCACCCTGAATGGATAGCACCCAGCTCCATGGAACTGCTGGTACTCGCTTCTAAGTTCTTGCCATACTGAAGTTAGGCAGTAGACAACACAAACGTCCATGTTGAATACATGATGGCACCTTGCTTCCCAGTGATTGGACCTGTCCCAAAATGGTCGGATGGCCTCTAGTCGATCGAAGAAAAGGATGCAATGTTCAAGACTTGACGTGCGAGTTTTGGAAGAAATCTCGTACGAAACGCTCGAGACTTGAAGTTAGTTTTGGAGAGTGGAGCAGTCTCGGTTCTCCAATTTGTTTAGGAGCAAGGACGCTACTAGGAGCAAAGGGCATCGCTACTAGGAGCAAGGACGCTACTAGGGGCTCCTGGCCTTACTACTAGGAGCAAGAGGACGCTACTAGGAACAAATAAGCTTTTTCTCCAACACACATCTCCTGAGAGTGGGCCACTCCCACCGCGTCAATTCCACCACTGGTGGGGTGCTGGTGGGGTACTGGTCTCCGCAAGACTGGAGAGACTGGAAGTGGAACATACCGAACTTCCGATGAATGACTCATGAACTACTCCACCTGGTAGGAGTCTATCCATCCACCACTAGCAGGACCTCGGGCGTAGTTCATTTTCGTCATTTTCCAGGACTCTCAGGGATAGTGGAACCAACTCTGCCCCCCGTGTTTGGAGAGTGCATGAAGTTGTTTTGTTATTGTTGTTGCCCGTGCCAAACAAAACGGTGATGTTCAGTTCCCTTTATGCACCGCCGTGTGCCGTGCCCCTGGTAGTTGTTCAACCGACGAAGGCTTCTTGCTTTGATTCCATTCATCCTTCAAGGCTCCCGAAAGCCCCCCCGTTCGAAAAGGGACATGGCCACTGCCAGAACCAGGATGCAAACCACAACACACACTTGGGGAACAAACCCGACATCGGTCTGATCTACCGAGCAAGGTCTGCTTTACCGGCTTACGCCACCGGCTTCCGCTTAGCTGGCCGCTTGCCGCTGGCCGCTTGCCGCTTCCGAGGGACGGGGGCTGGCGCCATGTGCTTCCATAAATTCATTGAAGCTCTCCTGGGATGCAGGAACTTGGCTCGGCCTTTTCCGAGAAAAATTGGAACGAGGGGAGGAGCTGAAAGATCTAATATAGTTTGCTAGTATTAGGTTGAAGGCCTTCGCTACTAGGTTGGAGGCCATCGCTAATAGTTAAGTTTCCCTAAAACCCAGGAACCAAATGAATAGTGCGAGCGCTTCTTCAAGAAAGCTTCCCCAGGCGCCTTTAGGGCGGCGGGGTGAGCTTCCTTGAAGAAGCGTGAGCTATCGTGCGTCATAAGTAGCAGCTTACTTGCAGGTAGTAGCTACCTAGCTTCTACTAGCTACCTCACCTCTATAGCGGCCTATCCCCCACCCCCAAAAGAAAAGGTCTGAGTTCGGTTCGGTTCAGGCGATTTCGATTCGAAGGGGATTTTGGAACGGACACCAAGGGCCTAAAACGCAGTTTTGAGACGGTCTACCTATCGTGTATTGATCAACCTCCTCTCTCCCATGGTTGGAACTGAAACCAGATGAGATCGTTCTTTAAAATCTCGCTCACAAACCTAAGCTGCTCATCAGGACATCCCTATGGTTCTTTCAGGCGAAACTCTCATCTTTGCTCTTCAAAACCATCTCGAATGAGAACCACCGAATCGACTCGTCCAACACGATGAGGGCGGAAAATGGCCTTCACCGTCACTGTCCACCCGGTGGGGCCCATGCCTTCGACCCCCAAGGCGACTTGAAAATCACCCTGAGAGACCATGCAGCGGATCAGCGGATCTCTCTCCCCTCAGAAAACACTTCGGCGTGGGACGGAATTCGGAAAGAACCTCGGCCAAGTGGACGACACCGGAATCCATCTCAACGCCGTGCCTCCGAATGTCCACCCAAAAGGCCGGTGCGGGAAGAAACCGTCGCAGGACGACCACGAACGGCGCCGGATCCCCGAGCGGATCCGATCGGCCGAGCGGCAGGGATTCTTCGCTCGTCGATGGGTTCCACCTGGCCCAGGGCGAAGTACTCTGCCGACGGCAGCAGGTGACAGTTCCCCCTGGCCGACCGCAGGAAGCCCCCCGGAAGCCCGAAAAGCGAGTGCGAGTGCGGTGCAGCGGGAAAGCATGCGGGGAAGGCCTTTTGGAAGGTTTGGAAGGTATTTGTGTGGGTGTTGGGGAATTATAGGTGCGAATGCAATTAATTAATTGTTTGTTCTAGCAGCTTCTTGTTCCTATATAGTAGGAATGGCCTCCAACCTAACAGCAACGGCCTGAACCTAGTAGCTTCTATAGCTACTAGTACCTTTCCATGACGTGACGTGATATTGCCTACATGATGTGGCACGATGTGGCACCCAACCTCCTACTAGTAGCGATGCCCTTGTTACGTTCGTAGCTTACGTTCGTAGTATTAGTAATGCCAGGAGCTACGGTCCTAGCTTCTTGCTAGTAGCGATGCAGAACCTATCGGAGCGAACCTATCGCAGCCGTCCGTGGGAGTTCTCGACGTCCGTTCCACGGCCAAGGGAGCACAATCGAGAAAACGTACGTCTAGTCTGACCTAGGTCCAAACCTGGTTGTTTTCTGACCTCCTTGAGTAGTGTGAACTTGTATGACCAACTCCAGTATTTCATGAGGTCAAACTGACATTTCAATCTCTTGTTCATTGTAACATGCACAACGTGGAGAGCTCCACTGTGGAACTCCACAACGTCGCTGGAGTAGAACACACTGATACCCTGGGGACTTGTTCCAGCGAGTGGTCCCCGCAAAAATGGTTTTGAAACAACCCAGAACCTCGGTGACTTGGCGCAAATCAACTACTCCACCGGAAAAATCCCTCCACCACTGCCGCTATCAGTTCGGGGTCTCCTCAAGACTGGAGAGACTGGAGGTGGAACAGACCGAAGTTCCGATGAATGACTCATGAACTACTCCACCTGGTAGGAGTCTATCCATCCACCACTAGCAGGACCTCGGGCGTAGTTCATTTTCGTCATTTTCCAGGACTCTCAGGGATAGTTTCTCCCAACTCTGCCCCCCCTGTTTGGAGAGTGCATAGAGTTGTGTTGTTATTGTTGTTGCCCGTGCCAAACAAAACGGTGATGATTAGGAAGAGCCGCTCCTTTGTTGCTCAGCAAGGTCCGAGGCCTGTAGCGATCTCCGGCCAGGTACTTCTTCAGCCTCATTCGGTGAAATCCAAGCGGGATCTAAAACATATACAGCACCTTCATGTCGGGGTCACCTGGCTGGAAGCCCCTCCAGCCAGGACACCCCTTGAAGGTCCAGGTATAGCTTGTCTTCCTTGTCTTTTGTCTTTGTTTCTATTGGCGATGGCCTCCAACCTAATAGCGATGACCTCTTTCTTGGTGAAAGGTAAAGGCCCCATTTTGGATGGTGGGGCGTCTCAAAAGCGGCGTCCAGGTTCTACTATAACAAAACAGCTTGGTTGCTTCGGGAAAGGACAGGAAAAAAAGCGGGAGGTGATAAAAGTGATCGTATTGTACCTGGATTATTTTCGGAACCAAAAAGAAGGAACCAGGAACCATCAAAAATTGTTGTAAAGGCTGACAACCACTCACTTGATCGGACGTAGCTGTCAGAAACATGTTCCATGTTCAGAACGGAAACGCTATAGATCCCGCTTTCAGTGAAGCTTTTAAGATCACAAACAACAGATTCATTTGGGAGAAGTGTCACCTGCAAGAGTAGGCCAGCGTTTAAGCACGATTCTCACATAATTGGTCACTGACTGAGTTTCTTTCACTCTGAAAAAGGGTGGGATCTGCACTGCCAAGCCAATCTTGGGTAGATCGAGACTCTTGGCTCAAATTCCAATTGGTGGTTTATGTACTATGTCTGTGTGTCAGACTCAAACCCACATGTTGCCGCTGCCCCCCGTGTGGGAACCCGCGACGGATCAGAAAGAGTTGTTTGGCTTCATCGTGCTGGGCCCAAATCGTACGGGAATTGGATCCTTAGCGATGTCCTGACCGCTCTGTTCGGTTCGCGATGCCAGGAGCCCCGTTCGTAGCGTCCTTGCTACCGTCTTGGGGAATCTGAGCTATAAGAGTTCCCAGAGAGTCCTAGTCATGATTCATTCGACCTCGAACTGCTATTGGTGGATGGATTCTGACTATCAGGTGGAGTAGTTCATTTTCGTCAAGTCACGGAAGTTATGGGGTTCTGAGCAAGGTTCTTGTAGAGTTTATGCGGCGTCGGATTGGTTTAACCTTGGGACACCACCTCACTTCGGAGTCTTCAGCTCAGGCGGATCTATGTAGTCGAAGCAAGCGTGCGTTCAACGCGGCGCGGACGCTTCATTCATGTGAGCCTGGCGTCTGAGTCCAGCCCATCAAGACCCGTGAACGCGTCAATCCAAGCTACTCTTTCTCCAGAGTGGCACGTGTTGTGCCGGCGTTTGACACCCTGCTACGTGTTTGACCCCCGTAGCCATTCAACGAGTCTTCCGGAGCCATTCTTGCCATGGTCCCCTGCGTTCGGGGGTGACTCATCCTGATCAAAAAGACCGCACTTCCACTGAAGTCGGTGAACGCGCCCCAAATAAAATAATGCGCTTGATGCCATGATCCGCTATAATCGAAGATCCCAGTTGCTCGGCTTGGAGGTACCCGTTGACATCACATTCTTTGTAGAAGCGCTGATATTCGTCCTCAGCTGCACCAAAGGAGGCAAAACTGTGACTCAACTTCAGGTTTCACAACGAGGGATGAGGATTGGTGTCATGTGGCCCTAATTTTCACCTAGGTCAAAACGACCATAAATGTTCACAAGCCTCTAGAGTCCAAACGCACAAAATCAAGTGAAACAAAGTCGACATTAAAAATAACTACCGAGGTCCACCGCCCATACTGGGCCGCGGTGCGAAATGACCATTCTGATCAGAGGTAATTGGCTTGGGGAAGAGTCGTGAAAAGCGTCTTCAGAGATGGAATGGCGTAATTACCTTGGGGGGCAATTCTCCTGTGCACTTCCCGGTAGAATTGACACGTCAACAGTCATTTCAAGTTGCCCCCCGCGAAGATCATCCGTCTTCTAACAACCCGAAGACATTAGATACCCACCGTTATGGAGCCTATCAATTACGTCCCTGAAATTCTTGTGAAATCGATGTGTGTTTTCTCCCAAAAAGGGCACCAAACACCCATGGCCCGTGGTGTTAGGCCGTGTTCCACCTACACAGCCTGGCTTGAGTCGATTTCCAGACACCCGGTGACACCAAATCGACAGAAATCAAGTGAAAACATATGAACATCTACTGAACACCCATTGGTTTGATTTGCTTTGGGGCTGAACTCTGTCTTCAAAAAAATGGAGCCACCAAGCCAGCCCGACACATGCACCCTTGCAGTTCACATGCAAGAAGTTCCACTGTAATCCGCCGTGGGTCTCTCTGAGAGAGTTGGTCTTGTTCACTCTTCGATTGTATCCGGTAAGTTAAACATACAACCAGAAAGTGGACCAGAGGAAGACTACCTTGCGAAGGATTCACTGGCTCAACTGGCTCATCAGGTTCGTTTAATGAAAACCGCAATCGATTCCGAAACTTTCATTCGGTCATCCCCATCCAACATGTCTTGGGGTGTCCGCTTCTCAGAAACAGGATATGGTTGGATATAGAAGAAATAGAAGAAGACGGAGGATAAGAAGAGGAAGAGAAAGAGGAAAAGGATGAAGAAGAAGAAGAAGAAGATGATGATGATGATGATGAACATGATGATTGGTGATCATTGTTCCTAGCTGCTAGCTAAAGGATAAGGGTTCAACAAAACGGGTTTGGTCCTCCGTCCATTTCCAGGACTTGGGCACCCTCATTTTTCTGCACTCCAAGGAACTCCTTCACGTTCAAAATTACCTGGCATTCCACAGACGCACACACTTTCCTTGATGTACCGGGCAGTGGTGCCAGGAAGTGGAAAGACTACGGAAGAGCTTTCGCCCAAAGAAGTCGGGTCCAAATGCTTAAATGCTCCTTATCATGTACGTCACTTTCATTTGAGTGGTGGTTTTTTTGGGTGCTTGGAAGTATACACTCCGCGGCATGTATACACGAGCGCCTACGCGACATATCAAAAGTATGTGAGGTAGCCTACGCGAGCATGTTCCAGATCGAGGGTTTTGTTGAGGTACCTACGCGGTCGACTACGCGAGGCCTTTTTTGCACGCTGCCTTCACGGAGCAGATGCAGATGAAGAAGATGAGGATGCAGAAGAAGACGAGCTTGAAGATGAAGACAGCAAAGCCTGTGCCTGTCGGCGCTTCTTAGAAGCAGCCTTGGTCAGTCTGTCCTCAGCTTTTTTCAGCAAAGTCCCCAGCAGGGGCAACAGGCTGATGAGGCTGAATGTGCTTCTGGGCCATATGTCGTCGTACGAGTTCATTGACATGGCCAGGCTCTGGCCCAGGAGGTTGAGGGATGTTCACCAAGGAAATGTTGTTCGGCCTACACGGCTTTCCCGAGCAGCAGAGTTTGGTTCAGTTGAGGTTGCGTGCTTGTACTCCTTTCTCCCTATGTTGTACCCAAAGCTATTCAAGGTCTTCAAAGCTATGCAGGAGCTCACTGTGGCGCAATCCATTTCTTGAACGCTGACCTTGGGGAGATGTAGTTGGCTATTGTGGGTAGCGTACTTCTCCCGGAGCAGACTTAGAGAGCGAAGTAGGGTCTCAGCCTGACTGGTGGTGAATTCGACCTGGTTGAACACAAGGTTGCGTAGTGTCTGCCCCGTCTTCTTTTGAATGACCTGCCCAACAAGCTGGAGGAAAGAAGCAGCCTCATCAAGGGAAACGGTTTTCTCCATGATGGTGTCTGCAAGCGACAGAGCGAGTTCTTTGCGGTACTTGGGCGTGAAGTCGTCCCATGTTTTCACGGCGCGGCTCACAGAGACAGACACGAAAAATTACGACTACATGCTTGCTTAAACGGCTCACATTATAGGTTACAAGCATGAAAAACAGAAGTGGGCCAACCCCTTCCAAACCAAGCCGCAGCCTACGCGAGCATCTACGCAAGGCATACGCAAAGCATACGCCTGCATCTTGTCACACGTTTCTACAGTTGTACCGGTACTGTACACACATGCACATATGTGAATGACCATGGAAATTAGGCTCAGAAAGCTGACTGTACCGGTTTGTTCAACAAGTTGACAAACTCAAAGAAAACCATGTCACAGCCCATCTCGATGGGTGCGCAATACATTTTCCTCAGCAAACCCCTGTGGTCGAAATCCCTCACACAGTGTTCGCACTGTGATCCCCAAGAAGCATACAGCAACAAGGTCACTCATATCCCTCAAGATCTACTTCCTCAAACTTCAAGTACCAGCCACCAAGCAAGTCAACTAAAGGATGAATATCGGTCCATTGTTCTTTCCGTGTTACAGGTTATTAGATTTACTCCAAGTTACAACCACGCAAATCTGCCTACGCGAGGCACTACTATGTTTTCCTACGCGGTTGCCTACGCAAGCTTACGCCCCCAAGCAGAATAGCCTACGCAGCATCAAGAGTAGTTCCACTTTTGTATAAACTCTTTCATAGACAAAAAAAACGCTGCTCATTTGACCGTGTGAGTCTTCCCAACTCTAAGTGACTGATGTTTGAAGGAGTTCGGCCACAAAGGGACGGCCACCAGGCCTACATTGGGACATGAAGGCTTCGCATGGACACCAATGGTGGATGAACTCGATGTTTCTTATTCTTACTGGGGATAGTCGAACCATGACCACATATATGATCAAAAACTGTTTGAATTAGATGTTCAAGTGGCAGTACTACTGGCAGTACTCTTTAGCCCAAAAAAGGCTCAACTCACATGGAATCCCCTCCAAATGTGGCTCCTGGCACGCCCTAAAGGCTCATGTGAGTGATAACTACTGCGAAAGTTCTTCTCCAAAGCAACCAGAAGGAAGTGAAGAACGTCTTCCAACCAGTCTGTCCAGACTACCCGATTCGGGGCTCCAAAACCAAGGCTTGCACGGGGACTTGAACTGTGCTTTTGGCTAGGGGAAAACCTCAGAAGCAATCTATGGACGACATTTATGTTTGCTCAGACCTCCGGAGGTTTCATGGTGTGTCGATTAGCTTGTCTTCCTGTTGCCTAAGTGCAAAATACACCCACCTCCCAACGGGCAACCGCCCACACGGTGCCGACCCTCGCGCATGCTCACGGTCTTTCGGAAGGTAAAGGACCAGGCGGAGTCCACTCCGCCTGCTTGCCTGAAGGGAGAATGAGCTGACTTCTGAACACAGAGAGGTGAGTTGACAACTTGAATGAGAAGACGTCGGTGACTTAGATCGGCGGCCCTGGAGCCTGGGGCAGATCCAAACATGAAGGTATCTTCTGCGGAAGCGGATTCACCCAGATGGAAAAAAACAAATCACCCTAAGCGACACACAGATCAAATGGGTGACAATAAATGAGCCACTCCTGCGAAGACTCTACACCCGAAAGAAGTCCTGTTTCGCGGTGTTTCGCGATGTCGGCTTTCGTCACGAGAATGCTCGAACACCTGGGTCTGAACCAGGTGTTCATTGCACCAGTACAGTGGATACGAAAAGGAGAGGGGGAGGACACAAACTGGACCCGTTTGAGAATACTAGTAGTAACAAGAAGCTATTAGGAACAAGTGCATCGCTACTAGTAACAAGTGCCTTACTAGTAGAAACAAGAAGCTATTAGAAACAATAAGCTATTTGACATGTGCGTTCACATCTCGAATTGACCCGTGGAACGGTCGAGTGGAGGAACCCTGCGAAGCGCAGGCACCGTGGTCCACCAGGGCCCCTTCGGTGTTCACTAAAATCGCGAATGGGTGGGTGGAAGACCCAGAGCAAAACAAAAACGAAGCATGAGAAAGCATGCGCAATTCCATCATGCAGTTTGGTTTTTGTTGTAGGTAAGTTTGACAGCACCATTCTACCTACACCTGCAACATGGTTCTGTCTCCTCTATCTTTCAAGTTGAATTCACCTTTCACCCTCTATCCGACTTTATCCATTCATGGCAGTGGAACATAGGTCGCTGGAAGAAACAAGTTCAAAGACTTCCAAAATTTAGGAGCCTGGGAAAGCCCACTTGGAACCCACAAGAAGCTCCAGCCTTGTGGTAGCCTTAAGACTTTAAGAGGATACGGCTTGTAATATGCATCGTTTGCATTGTGGCCAGACACCAGCCAAAACGCATTTGTTCCAATCAGCATCTTGAACGCGTTTGTGAGTCAGATCTCCGATCGTGGCCCTGATGTTGTAACGAATCTTTTTGACATTCGCGATTAGAGCCTTCCCCTGCATGAACTTTGCTGAATTCAGCCATCCGGTGTTTCATCATTGTTCTGTTGAGCCCCAAAAGTTCAAGCATCACGCCAAGGCAAGCAAAACAGGATGAAAAGCAGAATACCTGAGTATGAATTGATTCTGTGATTCATGAAGTGCACAAATCAAAAAGTGTACAACCACACCTCGTAGAAAGCCAAGCGCTACGAGTGTTTTCGTCTTACTTTGGCTCAAGTTTGAAAAGGCCCGACGCGCTGGGCATCCCGTTTCATAACCACAGGTTATGAGCCCAAGGTGACCTTTTTTGTTTGGATTTTCCAAGTCCACCCCCTGCTGTTGGGTGAACAGAGGGGTCGCTGGTCCCCATGGAGCAGCGGAGGCGACGGCAACAGCGGTCGCGGGAAAGGAAAGAGGCCGCGGCGCCGCTGGAAGTCGGAGCTGCGGACCGCCGGCTGGATGCCTTGATCGAGGAGGAGATGAAGGCGAAGGCGGCAAGGGCGCAATCAGTGCCGGTGGCAGCGGCAGAAGTGAAGCGGCTGGGCGTGGCTGCTGGCGCGGGTGGTGGCCATGGAGGTCATTCAGCTGTGACGGCATCGAGTGGCCACCAGGGAACACCGGAAATTCGACAGTTGCTGAATGACCCAAGAGGCCAGGTGTTGGGGCTTGGGCATTTGCAGGAGGCAGTTCGGCAGTCATTTGAAGTGTTGCAGCATGCTCTTCAAAGGCCCAGTTCCCAGCCGACCCTACTTGATCCTCTTCTTCGGCCCGGTGATCAGGGAGGTCATGCCGGTACCGGATGTGGAGTTCTCCCAGGGCACGTGCTGGCGGCGGGCACTCCTTTGCGGCAGAGCGGGGTGGAAACGGAGCGCATGGGAGCTTCACCTTACATGACTGGAGCGGGACGTGATGACCTACATCCTCGGGTGCTGGAGCCTTATCCTACCACCCCGGTGGGACCATTGGGGACGGTGAATCCCTTCTGGAGCACGTCAGTGCAGCAAGCGGCCAAGGGTGAGTCACATGTTCGGGAGTCTGAAGGGGCCAGAGGCCAACATCCTTCACAGAGTCCAGGTCTGGGACATGTTGAACGTCTTCGGGAACGCATCTTGAGGGAGGCTGAGGAAACCTTTGCTCGGGAGGTGAAGAAGATGACGGACGCTGGAGATTCGGCATCATTTACTTCTGTGCCGAGTGCGAAGGCAGAGGGGCAGCAGGAGACAGTGGGGGAACCTACCAAGATTGGTGGACCACCTGACACTCCTCCTGGTCTTGCTCCGGTACACGATCCTCGAGGTAATGGAAGTGGAGTGATTGGGGCGGCGAGCGTGATGAAGCCGCTGGAATCAGTGACAGCTGCACTGCCTGAGGCAATGCGGAACTTGGAATTGCCACAGTTGCCATCACCTTCGACTGAGAATGCGGCCCTGCTCTTTGGGGACTGGCTGACGGTGATTTCCCCGTTGATGGGAGACCTCAGTACGTCGTCTCGCGAGTTTTGGGATTGGGTACAGCGAGAAGTGGAGGTGAAGTACAATGAGTGGCTTTTGGCGACGCCATTGGGGCGGTTGAGAATCAAGGTGGAGGAGCAGGTGTCCCCACGGTTCCAACGATTGGATCAGCGGGCGAGCTCGACTTTGCTAGCCGCGCTCCCGGAACCGGTGAGAAAGGACATTGTTGCAAGTCGAAGAGTGGCGACTCAGGCGATCTTGTACAAGCTCTTCACCATCTACCAACCTGGTGGAAATGCAAAAAGGGGAAATCTGTTGCGCAGCCTGACGGAGGTGAAGTGCGGCAGTTCTATTCAGGATACACTGGGCGCTATCCGAACCTGGCGCAGGTGGATTTGTCGAGCTGAAGAGTTGCATGTGGCGATCCCGGACTCGATGGTCTTGATTCAGGCCTTGTCCAAGGTTGCAGAGAACCTCACGAAGCATGGAGGAAGCCAAGTGGGATTCAGGATTGCAGCAGCTCGGCAGGAACTTGAGGTCGATCGGAGGCCCACGCTAACCACTACCAAGGAGTTCGCAGAGTTTCTCCAGGCGGAGGCGGAGGATTTGGCGTTGACTATGCCGCATCCCTCGTCGGCCAAGAATACCGGTGCAGGAGCAGTCCTTCAACCGGTAGCAGGAGCTCAGCCAACGATTAAGGCCTTGGGTGGAGGAGGCGGAGGCGGAGATGGACCACCAAAGACGAAACATCCATGCCGTTACTGGGGTACTACTGGTGGGTGCAAGCGGGGAGAGACCTGTACTTTCGCCCATGCCTGGGAGGGCATCAACAAGACGGGCAGGTGTTTTCACTGCTCAGGGGAGAACCACTTTGCGAAGGACTGTCCGTATGGTCGGGAGCGACCGGAGAAGGATGGGAAAAAGACGGCCAAGCTGAAGGGAAGTGGGAAAGGGACGTCGGAGAAGGAGGAGACTGGCCCGAATGAAAAGTCAGGAACTACTCCATTGACGAGCTCTTTGTCCGCGGCTACACGGCCGGTGGCAGGTGGAGGAGAAAAAGGACGGGATGGTGGAGTTGAATTGGAAAAGAAGGGTGATCCAACGTCGGAGCTGATCACTGAGGCCACATCCCTCTTGAAGTCCCTCCGCAGCATGAAGACTTTCAGATTGAAGCAGATTCATGTGGCAGATACCAATGAGGGTTTGGAGCTAGCCTTATTGGATGGTGGAGCTACTCACCCATTGAGAATGGCAAGACAGGAGGAGCGAGGGAGGTTGCAGCCTGTGACGGTGGAGCTTGCCCATGGATGTACAACTTTGTACAAGCACCCGGACTTTGACACCCTCTTGTCCTTGGAGCCAGTGGAGCCGATCTTGCCGCTGAGTCTGCTAGTGGAGAATGGGTATGCCATTCACTGGAATGGGCAGGGGTGCACGATCATGCACCAGCAGCTTGGAGCTGTGAAGTGTTGGCTGAGATCGGGGTGCCCTGTCATGAATAGAAAGGACGCCATGGTGATGTTGGCAGAGTTTGAAGAGAACCAGAAGAATCGGAAGAGATTGTCCCAAGTGGACTGGAATTGGTGGCGTAGCATCATGCCGGACGTGCCGGAGGACGTGCTGGAGATGATGGTTGGGTTTTCGAGTGAACCGAGCCCAGAGTTGCTGCCTTGGAATAGACGTCAGAGGCGTCGACATCAGCGAAGTCGTGGCCTGGTGATTCACCTTTTCTCTGGAGCGGATACAGGGAGGTGGAAAGGCACACTGCCCGATGACATGGATTGGATTTTCCTGGATTTGGAGTTGGGAGCTGGCTTCAATGTGCACAATGCGAATGTGTGGAGCTACGTGTGCTCGCTGGCCAGATCCGGGAAGGTGAAAGGAGTGGTTGGGGGTCCGCCTTGTCGTACCACGAGCAGATTGAGGTGCAAGGGGCCGCCAGGACCGAGGAGAGTGAGAGGTCGTGGCGATGATCGCTGGGGCCTGGAGGGGCTAACGGCCCGGGAACGTGAACAGGTGCGAGGGGATTCCGCACTGGTGGTGAAGCAGGTGGGGCTATGGCACCTAGCGGAGGAGCATCGGGAAGGACCTGATCCGGTGGCATTTCTTCTGGAATCTCCGCAGGACCCTGCCAGCTATGTGGGAGATGGAGTCGATGCCGGGCATGATCACCCATCTTTCTTTGAATGGCCATTGTTGAAGAGAATGGTGGACGAGTATGGAATGAGCTTGGTGAGCTTCGACCAAGGACGAACGGGGCACTCCCGGCGAAAACCCACTAGTTTGCTGACCAACCTTCGTCACCTGGAAGATCTGAATGGACTCAGGGGAGGAGGATCGGCGGACCCAGTGGAGGGAGGGCTACAGGAGAGAATGAAAGCATCTCGGTCGTGGGCGCGGTGGTCCAGTGGGCTGGTGAAGGCGATTGGACTGGCCTTGAATCTTCGGTTTGGGGGGGAGAGCTCACATCGGATTGGCCAAGATGGATGTGGAGGAATGGAAGAGGCACATCAAGCAAGAGCACGTTCCCTACAGGAGAGATTGTCGGGATTGTGTGGAAGCAATGGGATTCTCCAGCCCACATCGACGCTCCAGAAACGCCTCGTCTGCCTTCGTGATGGCGGTGGACATCATGGGTCCGTTTGAGCAGGGGAGAGACCTTGGATTGAACCAGTGGTGCAGGTATGTGATGGTGGCGACGATCCCGGTGCCGATAGTGAAGGATCTAGCTGGGGCACCAGAGGAACCACTGGACCATGAGTCGGAGGTCAAGGATGTGGTGGAGATTGAAGAAGAGAAAGAGGAAGTGGAATTGGCGACAGAGGAACAGGTGGCTGAGATGAACATGAAAGCTGCGCTGGAGCGAGCTCAGGAAGAGGTTCCACTTCAGAACCTCACGATTGCAGAGCCGATGCAATCTCGAGCGGTGGAGGACATCGTGCAGGCGCTCTCCAAGGTCCATGCTCACTACAGGATGCTGGGAGTGCGGCCATGTCGGCTGCACTCGGACCGGGAGAAGTCCTTCCTCACGAAGGCAGTGGCCAAGTGGGTGCAGGCCAGGGAGATGGTTCACACGATGACCTCGGGTGATGATAGCCAGTCGAATGGCAGGGTGGAAGCAGAGCTCCTGCAGCTCAAGCGAAGGATGAGGCTCCTTCTTCACACCAGCAAGGTGGAGGCGTCGCTCTGGCCATGCGCACTGAGGCATGCTGCTACTCAACGACTTCGCATACAACTTCAGAGGCTGGGAGTGGGATCGAAGCCAATGGTCAACTTCGGATCGATGGTCATGGCTAAAGCCAAGAGATGGCATCACAAAACTGGAGAGCTGACCAACCCGTTCAAGAGAGTGCAGGTGTTGGGACCGAGCCCGTTGATGTCATCTGGTTGGGTAGGCAAGGACAAACAGAACAGAATTCAACATCTTCGGACGGTGGTGACCCCTTCGAAAACCTTGGATGCGGTGCTGGAGCTGCAGGAAGTGGACCTCAAGGACAAGGGCATCAGACATCGACTAACAGGGAAACAGTCATTCGACCCGCACCCACTAAAAGATGTGGTGGCTCGACATTTTGATGCAGGGGTCCGACCAGCTCTTCGGGTACTACGAGCTGGGGGGGAGACCACTGAACCAACTTTGGAACCAATTTTGGAAAATCCGGAATCTACACCATTGAACTCGCTGTCGGTATGGCAACCTGGAGAGGTTGGGAATGACATGATGAACTCCACCGATCACTCAATGGAGCCAAGGGTCGGGGGAGATGGAGAAGAAGAGGTGGTCGGCGTGGAGTTGGAGGTCTCCGGGCCGCTGAGGAACTACCTGGAGGAGTTGGAGCGGGACTTCAGTGGTGGGGGTCTGGAGTTTGTGGATGATGAGGAGGATGTCGAGGAGGTGGTCGATGAGATGGAGCCGGAGTCGGAAGGAGAGCAGTCGGGGTGGAGAGCTTGGGAATGCCTTGGGGAGCTGGCGATGGTGTGTTGTGGAGATTGTGGACTCCTTCAACCCCGGCACCCCCACCAAGTCCCGACTGAGGATCCAAGGGACATTCGCGGCTGCGGGGTGGTGATGAGCTCCATGCAAGCGGCGGTGGAAGGGACGCTGGACTTGGTGGAGGCGACGCAGATTTCCTGTGGGTTCTGTGGTGGCAACTTGGAGTATGTGGACGACTACCGAGAACGTCGGACTGGAGGTCTATGGAAGGGCTCGAGTTGTTCTTGGGATCAAGCTGAGGAGTGGCACGCCATGGAGGTGAGGTCGCACTTGCTGATGAAGAGGTTATGGAGTGAGGAGTTGCGCCATCAGGCCATTGGAGAAGAGCAGGGCAGACAGAGAGGGCGATGGATGGCTGCATTGGAAGCTGGACTGTTGGTACAAGAGGATCATTTGGAGGACCAACATCGTAAGCTGGAGGCGGTGAGGTTGGCTGCGGTGAAGAATGAAGCAGGTTTGGAGTTACAGGATCCTGGAGCTCCTCCACCGGCGGTGTTGCAAACCTATGCCGTTCCTCTTCAACGAGTCCGACAGGAGCTTGCAGCGTGGGTGCCTCCGATGACTGATGAGTACCAGTCCTTGATTGAAGGTACTAGGGCATTGAGCCCGACGACCATGGAAGAGTTGGAGCAAGATCCATTGTATGAGGTGATGGAGGTGGCGCCGGGGATGTTGGTTCCGACCATCAAGGCACCACATGGGAAGAAGCGGGCTCGCATTGTCGTCTGCGGTAATCGGCTGGAAGCTCTGGATGGCAGTGGTGCAGCAACCTCGGGAAAGGAGGAGGCCCAGAACCTGTATGCCGGCGGAGCTGACGGAACAACCATCCGATGTCTTCTACGAAAGGCGGCAGCTATGAACTGGGAGATCGCCACTTGCGATGTCAAGACGGCTTTCCTTCTGGCCCCCAGGGAAGACTCCAGTCGAAGATTGGTAGTGGTGAAACCGCCACGCATTTTGGTGGAGGCGGGCATTGTGGGACCTCAGGAACTATGGCGGGTTCAACACGCCCTCTATGGACTTCGATCCTCGCCGGCGGACTGGGCTACCTATCGAAATCGGCTGATGAGGTCCTTTCAATGGCAACATGAAGGGAGGACATTGGAGCTTCGGGAGACGCCAGAACCCAACCTTTGGAAGATTGTGGAGAGACGACCGTTGGATCAGGAGGAACCGCCTCCGAAGGGATTCATTGGGGTCTATGTGGATGACTTCATGGTGGTTGGGGCCAAAGACATCGTGAAGGGAGCATTGAGCAGGATTGAGATGGAGTGGAAGTGCAGCCCGGCGGAGTGGGTCAATAGCGAGAGATGGACGAAGTTCAGTGGATTTGAACTGAGATGGAGCTCAGCGGAGGAGGACAGCGGGCTCTATGTGGGGCAGCAAGCATACATTCAGGAGCTTCTGAGCAGACATTCTTGGGTGACCCCGGCTACGGTACCTTTTCCAGGAGTGCCCAATGAGGAGCCGGAAGCGGAAGTCACCTTGGAAGATGTGAGAAAGGCGCAGGGAGTGGTAGGTGAACTACTGTGGGTGTCAGTGAGAAGCCGACCTGATCTGGCCTATGGAGTGGCTTGGATGGGACGACAGGTGACCCGAGCTCCAAAGCGGGTCTTGGAGTATGGATGTCAGATGTTGGGATATTTGAAAACCACCTTGGCATGGTCGCTTCACTATGGACGAGCCCGGTCCTCAATCCCTGGAGAACACTACAATCCTACTATGAGGGTGGACGTCCTTTCGGATGCATCGTTTGGACCTCCTTCTGGGAGAGGGTGTCAGGGCGTGATTGGAACCTACGGGGGCGAGCCGGTCCAATGGGAATCCAGGCAGCAAGCGTTTTGCACGCTGTCGAGCGCGGAGGCTGAACTGCTGGGTTACACAGAAGCGATGACCATGGGGGATTCCTTGGCGGCCTTGACCAATGTTCTGGAAGGAACAGGAGATGGAATAGGAATAGAGTGCCGTTTGGGGGGGAGACAACCAAGCTGGTCTTCGAATCCTTGAAGCGCCGGATGGACCTTGGAGGACACGTCACCTTCGTCTTCGAGCCCATGCACTGCGGGAGAGGGTGAAGTGGGGCGCTTGGAAGGTGATCCATATCCCAGGTCAGCATTTGGTGGCTGACTTCCTGACGAAGCCGATCGGAGTTGCTGCGAGATGGCAGCACTTCTTCGCGGCCATGGGAATGAAACCAGTGGTGGAAGCTGTGTCTGAGAGCCTAGGGTCCAAAGTGGCCAGGATTGCAGCTCTGGTAGGTGGGTTGGCGGGCGTGATGGCCTGGCGGCCGTCAGGTTCCACGGGCAAGGCTGCTCAGAGCCTAGCCGTAGCTGCGATGGTAGCTAGTTTGGCCACCAGCTGGAGAGCCGGCTGTGATTCTAAGAAGAGAGCCACTGGGCCGATAAGAGATGAATATGCAGATCCACCATATGGACTTCAAGATCAGGTGAGGGAAGATGAACCCACCTGCAGTAGAGAGGATGGGTCAGAAGAGGAACCCATTAGTGAACCTAGCCCTGAGGGCTCCCGGGATTACGCGGTAGAGGTGAGCCATGGCGGCAAATCGAAGAGGGCACGATTGGCTGCTCTGAGGGAGGGATCGTCGACAGGGCTCGGAGGGACATCGTCGACGACTACTGGAGAGGTTCCAGTTGTGGACTACGATCGACCCTGGATGTGGAGGAGGTTCACTATGCCTTCGAGGGGTCAAGATCGATGGGACCGACTTCCAGGGGGATGGTGGGTCAGACATCATGTGAAGCAGAGGATGAGACCATTCCATCCAATTCATCGACACACACCTATGGACTGTAGCCACATTCAAGATCGGAGAATCACCGTGTTGTGGTGCCATGGGGAAAAGGTGATCAGAGATGATGAATGGAGGAGGGACACGGAACCACCAATGAGGGACCCCTGGGTAGGATATACCTTCTTCAGGGATCTTCATCCAGACCCAACGGTGGGGACTTTGACTTCGACCTCCAGTTCATCAACTACCAGAGGACAGGGCGATAGGACGTCTTCCTCGATGAGCGGTTCACTGACCTCCGGACCACCGCCAATGCCGGGCATTGCGGAACATGGTTCAGAGATGGAAGGAGTGCCTCGAGATGTCCGACCAGATCGTCAAGGACAGGACCCGAATCCGGTGGAATCTGGTTCGGAACTCAGCACAAGGGTGAATGAGGGAGCAAGTAGCAGTGGCATTGGAGGCTATGGGCAGCGGCTTCATGGCCATCAACAGCGAGGAGAAGTTGAAGGATCGAGGACGTCTGGAGATTCCCGAGAGCTTTCCTTGGTGAGTGAAGAGATGGATCGAGGGTGGGATTATGACCCTGCCTATTGGGCACAAGGACCTGGAGGACATGATGGAACCACACTGGAGGATGATGTACGGGATGATTGGCTGGCGTTCATGCGGGACTTGACCGTTGATGCGGGATCCCCTGTGGAGAACCGGCCGGTGGAGAGTGAGTCGAGCAGTGCAGAAAGAGCTGACCGGAGGAGAACTCTGGCCAGTGAGGATGAAGAACCGCCAACCCTGGACGAGATGACCGCTCAGGGGTGGAGGGTGGTGCGAAGCAACTTGGCACCCCCGAATCGAGAAATCTACAGAGGACCGGATCCTGTACTACCACCAGCTGAGGACCAAGATCGGGAGACGCCAACTTGGATGGGGGTGTCTACGCAGATGCCAGTGAGGCCCAGGTCAAATGACCCTTGGGAGCCGCGTCGCGGTTTTTCTGGAACCTCAAGGGTTCGTGACGACTCAAGCGAGTCAGATGATTAGCCCTGATGGCTTGAACCAAGCCAGGGGGAGTGTGATTCATGAAGTGCACAAATCAAAAAGTGTACAACCACACCTCGTAGAAAGCCAAGCGCTACGAGTGTTTTCGTCTTACTTTGGCTCAAGTTTGAAAAGGCCCGACGCGCTGGGCATCCCGTTTCATAACCACAGATTCGAATGTTTGTTCGGCTTTGGGCATGCTTTCACCGGACACGTTCCCAGCTCTTTCGACAGCATCCCCACCGATCCAACTCAGCGAGTTTTCAAAGGTCAACCGCGCGCCATCGAATTTGTCCCCCGTCACACCAATTAGGGAGTTCTTATTCACCCTAATAGCAATGGCCTTCAACCTATTAGCGATGGCCTCCACCCTACTAAGGGGGTTCTTATTCACACGTGTTTTCTCCTATACTTGATATATACACTTAACGGTCTTTCCGGGTCTGAATGGCTGCATGTTTTGGAAAAGAATCTTCCTGTACAATTAAGCTCCTATCCTGCTTCATCGCAGGGTCATAAGGGTTACCATGGGTTACCCTCTTCAGTCGCAGTGTGCACAACAAAAATCGGTGAAACATACCTCCGGACATCACCAAACACTTCTGCGCCGGAACTCGTCTTCACCATCCAGGCTGCATCCGGAACTCGTTCGCCATGCGGTCGTAAGGATCCTGCGATGAGCGAAGCTCAGCACCCGCATTAGGCCGTTGAACGATCGTGCTTGGCACGGTCGCTGCTGTTCGGCGTTCGCGATGTTCTTGGGAATCTGAATTCGCATCATGTTGGGAACACGGGGAGAATAAACTTGTCCTTTTCAGAGTCAGGATGAAGTCCAAATTCTTAGGGCGCGAACTATCGAAGACCCAGGTGCTTGGGAAGCAATTTTTGCAGTGTCACATGGAAGCAAAACAAGAAGGTCCAAGTGTGCTGTTTTCTCTTTTCGGGGCACCTGCCCGGGTATGTCTCAGCCTGAATCCATCAAGCTCCCGATTCAACTCATAAGTTGCTTCAACCAGTACCGCGGCTGCAGCAAATCGACCCTGGTTTTTTCACGCTGTCCGCTTGCTTTTCCTGTGCTCCCAGCACTTGACGCATGATCTGAACCCAAGACGTGGTCGCAGCCGAACGGGTTCACCGTGTGGACGGTCGACCCCTTCGGGTCATGAGACGTTGACATGGGACACCCAAAACATGTTCCAAACATCTGACGGATGAGTCGCTATTAGCTTGTTGTTTCAAATAGCGAACATTGTTACTACTAGTAAGGCACTTGTTACTACTAGCGTGGCACTTGTTACTAGTAAATCAGGTCCAGAGTTCCAGAGTTTTGTCTTCTAAATCTTCAGATGATCAAGTTACATCTTCCAATAAATCAAAGGATTCCGCTTCGCTTCACTCTGCCTCACCCGTATTCACTTTCGCCTCACCCCCTTCCCGATTTGGAGCCCCCACCCGTTCGTTCACCGCGACGTTCCTTCCGACCCGGGTGGACCGGTCACGCCGCCCCCGGCTCGTGGCGGTCCCTGAGCATGGTGAAGGCCGTGTGATTCTGCAGCACCTTCCGCTGGAGCTTCTTCGGCCAGAACTTCGGGGGCGTGTAGAACCTTCGTTCCACCGCTGACCACGTCGGTGCGGTGCGGTCCGTGCGGGTGCGTCGGTGCGGACCACCACGGTGAGGGGATCGGAGGTCTCCAGGGTCCAGCGGCCGAAGGAGGCGCTTCGCACGCATCGGAGCGAGGTCAATTGCGCTGCCAACACGACGCAAGTCGAGGGAGGACGGTGAGTGGGGTGGTCTTCGGTGTTCGATTGGGCAAATACAGGTGCTCTTCTCATGGAAACTAGCATAGACCCCAAACAGTTTTAAAACGTTTCGTTCGAACCAATATGAATCAACAACGATTTCTTGGTACGCCCTACCTTCCCACCCAAGAGCAAACTGCTTTGTGAATGATTTTTGTCGGCATCGACATCGCTAATTGTTCGGCCACAAGAGAAGAGCAGGACAAGAGAAGACAAGAGGAGGACAAGAGTTCAGGGGCGCGGCCAGTGAGTGTGGCCAGCTCTTTTTTTCTAAGATAGAACCCCAACAGTAAACTGTTTGGGGAAAAATCGTCAATGGATCAGTGGTTGATGAAGCTTCATGAACGTTCATGCTGGATCTTAAACAGAAGAAACAGGCCCCCCCAGCAAACAACTGAGGGAGAGTGAACAGAGTCAACCCCCTTGATTACTTCGCATGTTTTAAAACGATCTCCATCCGAGAACCGGAGAGTCCGGCGAACACACAGTCAACGTGGGACCGGAAAGGGGATGAATTGGACAGTCGAAACTTTTGGTCTACCCAGAGGCTCATGGACCCTCAAACTGCTTGGCTGTGAGGGTCAAACCCCCTAGCGAACTGAGGGTACAATGAGCCTTTGTAGTCAAAATGCACCTGAATGGATTGGAACCGCACACTTCAATGAGGTCCTTTTTGTCAATGCCCACTACCCCAGACTTCAAGTGGATGCAAAAGCTTAATTTCTGCATATTTCTGCAAGGTTTGAAGGCTTACAATCAAAATGTTCGACCGCACACGCGGTTTGCGATCGGGGCCCGATTTCTTGGTTGAACTGCGCACAAATGGAAAACAAGCCTTAGTAACAAGAAGCTACTAGTAGCAAGGACGCTATTAGGTGGAGGCCATCGCCATCGCTACTAGGGTGGCCTTACTACTAATAGCAAGAAGCTACTAGGTTGGAGGCCATCGCTACTAGTAACCATAAAAAGGATCTCCCAAAGCCTTCAGATTCGGATTCACGATGATGCAAGGCCTCTGATGCTGAAGATGGAACTCAGATTGTTCCCAATGTCCCCAGCTCTTTCCGGAAAAATAAAGACACTTTCAGGACCAACCCTCAGACCACCTCAGACCTCGAGTTCATCCGAGCTCACCGAGCTTGGTGGAAGCTCCCTCCCAGCACCGCGGTTCTTCCATCGGGCGGCAAGTTGCACCCGGTCTCTTCCGAAATGTCCCGCAGCTCAGGGACGAACTCCCCCCAGAGCATCTGACCTGTGTCACCAGGGACGCTACGAACGGAGCGATCAAGGGCATCGCTACGAACGGAGCGATCGGACTCTACCAACGGAGCAGGGTGCTTCAAGGGAAAATCCGCCGGAACTTGCCGAAATACATATGTATATATATAGTATAAACTATATACAGATAGCAGCAGAGCATGCGAAAGAAGAAGTGACACCAACACATGCATGGTATCGGAGAAAAAATGTTTTGCCTTCTGACCTTAAACACCTTAAAAACGAGGTCAAATCAACCTACCAGCAATGCCCTCCAACCTAATAGCCAACTATATTAGACCTTTCTTCCTTTTCTGGTTTCATTGTTTCTAAAAGCCATGGCCTCCAACCCACTAGCGATGGCCTCCCACCTACTAGCGTACTAGCGATGGGCTTCAACCTACTGGCGATGGGCTCCAACCTACTACGATGGCCTCCAACCTACTGGAGAGTTACCTCCTAGAGGGCCTGCCAAACCTTCCCGATGCCCATTACACCCTACGACCCGACGTGGTAACTTACCCCATCGCACATGAACTTGCCCCCTCCCTTGGCACACCGCATACCCCACGAATGTACGAACTTACCCCATTTGGAAAACACAATGGCACACCGCTTCGAAACAAACACTGCTTCTCCTAGATTGCTTCTAAACCTACACTATTCCATTGCGATTCAATCTTCTACATGTTGATGTCTTCTAAGGTTTCTATGGGCTGCCGTGATCCAATCCCCATGGCACACGGATTCTGACCCACATGTTGGTACCAGCTTTGCGTTCTACCTAGGGCGTAAACAGCATGGAATTGCTCTTTAAACATCAAAAATACCTATTCATTCTTGTGTGTTTTCCTCTCCCAGTCCCCATGGCACAACGCTTCGAAACAAGCACTTTTTCACCTAGCCTAGATGGTTTCTAAGCCTACACCATTCCATTGCGATTCAATCTTCTACTGTTGATGGGTTCTAAGGTTTCCTATGGGCTGCCATGATCCAACCCCCATGGCACACCGATTCTGACCCACATGTTGGCACCACCTTTAAGTTCCTACCTTGAGGGTAACCACCCAGACGCGAAAGTCAAATGCACGAGGCAAATGAGCCCTGCCCCCTTTCTGTCCCAACATTGGTTGGGAAGCGCAACTTGAGGCTGGTTGTATTCCAAGCACTAGTCACCAAAAAAGACAAATACACAGTATGAAATGACCAAACAATGATCGTCTACACTCCTAGACACAAATGCTTGGGGACACCGTTTCGCAACGACTATAGCGAAGCCAAAAACATGAAATCGCAGCGACGCACCTGGGAGTACAATGACTTGAGACAGAATCAATAGTGCGCCCTTGCAGTTTGGTCGAATTCTCAACCTATGATCAACAACAATACATACAAAAAGGTAGACCAATCAAGCTTTCCCCCAAGGGCACACCTGATGTGGCACAAGTTCATGTCATTCGAGACAAGTTAACCCCGCAATGGCCTCCAACCTACTAGCGATGGCCTCCAACCTACTAACGATGGCCTCCAACTCCGACCTACTAGCGATGGCCTCCAACCTACTAGCGATGGCCTCCCACCTACTAGCGTACTAGCGATGGGCTCCAACCTACTACGATGGCCTCCAACCCCGATGGCCTCCAACCTACTAGAGAATTACCTCGTAGAGGCCTGCCTCCAACCCTTCCCGACTGCCCATTACACCCTACCACCAACACCTGCCCCATATAGAACAGCTCGAGGCGAGGTGTTTCTCCTAATGGGAGTACGTCTATATATTGTCAAGTAAGGTGAATATGAATACAGAATTCTGGGGTCCTTCCCCTTGCTACCACTCTGGCTGCAATTCACACGTGAAATGCGCAGCCAGAGATGTTGCCACACCACATATGACAACAAGAACTGTGGTGTTACTCTCCTATACGGATTCTTGGTATTAGACACCGACACCCAACTTACGCACATTAGGAGTATATCCCATTCCCTGCAACAGTGGACGATGATAACAGTGGACGATAATGGTTGGTAAAGACCTTTCTCAAAAATAGTGATAATCTTTTACGGACTGTTAGAGGTAATGGGACACACCGACACACCTTACATCCACCCCTTAAATCCACCAAACTCTCCAAAACGGTTGTTTTGGAAAGGACGCCTGTTGAAGCCGAACAAACAAGTCTTCTGTGCCACAAACAACAAGAAACACTTCCACCCAAGCACACCTTTGAAAAATCTGACAGCCCACACCCCTCACGCGGTTTGACATGAAGAAAATCGCCCCTGCAACTCCATAACGACCTTCTTCTGGCATCTCCCACGTCCTGTTCGTGTTTTCACATGTCTGACAGACCTTCCGAGAAGCCCCCAACCCCCGGTCTCCCTGTAACCGGCCTTGGGCGGCATCCGGTTTGGGTGGCTCCTGCAGTATCTTGACCGCCATGTCCCGGACCTGCGAGGTGTCTCCGCTCCGCTCCGCTCCGCTCCGAGCGAGTGATGACCTCTTCGAACGGGAGGGAGAGTGGAGAGTGTGGTGCTCTGGTGTGCACTGCGGTTTGAGTGCTCACCTCTTGTGCACACCTCTTTGTGGATGTTTCAAAAAGGGTCAGAAATCTAGCAGTTCCAAAGAGAGTCATATGGTTTGAAAGGGCCTATAGGTATAGGCCTTTTTGATGGCCTATATATGTGTATGTATATATATATATATCCACTGAGTGGAGAACACACCTCAGTCCTGTGGCCTACTGACTTGGGTATATCCCAATACCAGGGCCCATGGTCATCCACTGATGCTGGTGCATGGTTGCAGGCCTTTCCATCTCCAAAAGAGTGAATATATCTTTTACCCTTCCTGTTACAGGTCATAATGGGCAGCCCACCCTACCTATGCAGCCTATCATCGCCTCATCCTCCCCAAAAAACACTCCGAGTCGTGTTCGAGTCTTCCTCCCTTGTCGTATTTTTTCTGTGAACGATTCTCAACGATCTGAAGAAGATCTAGACTTCGGTTAGAGCCGGATTCGGAAACAATCGGTCGGATTCTGAAACTAGGGTTCTGAGACTTGGATTCTGAAACTGGGGTTCTGAAGCTAGGATTCTGAAACTGGAAAGTCAGACTCTGCAACTTGCCTTCTGAAACTTGCAACTGGTGATCTCCACATCATGCGATAGCGCGTGTGCCTGTGACATCACCTTCGAAGCACATCCAAACCAACGTCATCAGCCCCTCACCCAACCCACCCTTGTCCCCATCGTGTGATCTCGACATCCCTCATCATTCACAAAGTTGCGGAATCCTAGTGAGGGAGTCCACAATGTTGCAGAATCCTAGTTGCAGAACGCCAGTTGCGGAATCCCAGTTTC